>JAPYZM010000275.1:0-38303 GCA_030522845.1 Psyttalia concolor
GTAGGAAGACTGTGCCAGATAGAGCGAAAAATCTTCTTAGTAATATAAATCTGTAAAAAAAATGCGATAAAAAATTGAAAACCGTGCCAATAAAAAATCCTTATCAATTTTGTTTGCGTCAAGTAAAAGTTCTTTCTTGTCTTGACGAGACGGAGCGGCTATTTTTTTTTTTTCCAAATTTAGAAGACAAGCAATTGTGCAAATAAACAGTTCCAAGAATTGAAATTATTTTGCAAACAAAATCGTCCGGAGGAATTAATTATTTTTGGAGATTTAAGGGACTTGGAGACGATTTTTACTTGTCGGGGAGATTTTATGAACAATTAAAACAGCCAGCCAAATGGCAAACAATAGGGTCCCCGTGACCTCGCACATGTCAAAGGCCCAGGGAATGTGGGGCACATTGTCCAGGAATATATCCGGCAATGGGGGATATTTCTTCATGTCAGGGACACGGTCGTGAACTATCACCATCACGAAAGCTGTTATCCAAGTCACGATGAACAAATATCCCAGGCTTATCACTGTTTTCCAGATCTCCGGGGGTAAGTGGGATGCATGGCCGTCATCTGACACTGAGGCCGAGTAAAACTCGTGCTCTATTGAACTCTCGTTGTTCGAGGTTGTACTTGGCAACTGCAACATCAATTATTTATTGTGAATTATGGATTTTACATACTGAATCAGCTGTTCACGTCAAGAAGAAAGAGTTTCTGAATTGTTTTTCTTTTCAATTATTCATCGGCTGAAACAGCTGTTGGGAAACTGATTTTTTTGTAATAAATAGATCCCCAAGAATTGTAAATATGGATTGAAAAAAACACTAGAGAAAATTAGGAACACTTTCAGGGAGTGTTTTTGAGATGTATTGAGAAATAAGTGAGTAGAGGGTTAAATAACTGGGAGGAACAATTGAGAAGAAGGAGCTGGTGAAGTGACAGATGATTAGCATCGCAATTTTTCATCGAGTTCTTTTGTCGCGAGTCCTCCTTATTCCGGCATAAAAGGAAACTTAAAAAATCGAGGAAATGCACTCCCTCCCCCCATGTTGACGTCGGCCGGACGCCATTAGCCATGGTAATTACCCATTTTTAATTTAACCCTCTACTCACTTATTTCTCAATATTTCTCAAAAACACTCGTTAAAAATATTCCCAATGTTCTCTAGTTATTTTAAAATAAACAATTACAATTCTTGGGGATCTACTCATTCCAAAAAACGAGCTCCCGGTAACAAAATAATAATTGTTCATTAAATATTTTCAATTTCCTCAAGACACTCAATTAACCCTCATTACTTCCAACAATTAATTACCCTCAATATCCGAGAACGACCTGTAGATAAATTTTGGTCTCTCGATAATAAAATTCAGCAGTTGGTCAAAATAATTACGTAATTACTCCCCCTCGATAATTAATCCCTCACCTCATGCCTCTGCTGGTTATAAAAATGACTCGAGAAGAACTCAATCTGCCCGAGCTCGAAGAGCACCGCCACATTCTCCTTCTGGAGTTTCTTGATGCTGATGTAGAGTCTCTTGATCTCCCCAATTTTCCCCAGGTTCATGCCCTGGGCCTTGAGATCGTCCTCCCGAAGAGTGAGGAGGGCCTTCCCATCGATATCGTGCGCCTCGAATTGTCTCACAACCGCCGAGTGCCCGGTCTCCCTCAGCCACATCGCCACCTCCTCGTTGCTCCACTCGGCGACGGTTTTCGTGAGCCCCTTCGACATCTTCACACGCCCCACTGACTCCTGGGGCAAGCCCAACCCCTCCCAAGATAAAGGACAAACTAAAAAAAAAACCCCTGTCACCCTCAAAAACACATGAGACGCCGCTTTTTATTCACACGAGCCGACACTCCGAGGATCCTTGGACGATTGAACTTGGAGTAATGCTCTTGTTTTCTCGACATTCTCGGAGGAGGGGGGTATGTGCTGAGTGCATCAATAGCTCATTGTTCCGTCGATGTATCACCAAAACAAATGGTTCACGCCGTGTTTGCCATTCAATTGGCGACTAACCTGCAATGAAAATTCCTGGCTAAGTCATTTTCTAGTTTTTTTACCTGCGGGCCTCAGGTGATAACTCGCCGTCGAGACCCTGAGGTAATAAAGAAAATAAATAAATGAATTGTCACTGCCATTGGTAGAAACTTAATTAAAATTGATCAGTAATAATATCAACAGCCGTAATAATAGAAATATTAATATAAATTAATTGCTCAACTCAATTTGGAGACTGATAAAAATTTATACAATTCGAGCTTTTGGAAGAATTGCCGACGACGAGGCCGAGGTTTCCCAGGAATCCATTGGAATTTGATTTTGGACGTCAACTCCGATCAATTTCGCGATATCTTCGAGTGGAATTTTTTAACCCTTACCAAAGGTCGAGGAGATGTCCCCACGTGTTGATAACGATCAGTGATTACAGAGGTCTAATAAAATCAATTAGTGATTTTTAATTGGACAGCTGAATTTTTGGGAATTATCTCTGCTCTCGGTGGAGATTAAATCAACTCCGAGGCGACGATTACCGACAAAAAATAGGTTTCAATAAAAAAAACGTGAAATTACTCTTTTGTCCTCATCTCAGACACCAAAAGTAATCGACGAGAAGTAAAAAATCCCCAGGTCTTAAGCCCCGTTTGCCCCAGTTCTCGTGAAACACCAAAAACTCTCTCTCTCGTCTCTGTGACCTTGAATATTTGAGGTCCTGACATCGAGAGAGAGGTCCCGATGACCAGAGAACTCGGGGCTAGGGATTGGAGCCCCTGGACCCCAGCCAAAATGATTGTCTCACTTCTATTACCCGCGAGAAATGTCTCCTGGCAATTTTGGACTTCTGGAATTCAACTGTTCATCCAAGTCCTTCGATAAATTGAGTGACAATAATTACTGGGCACTTACCAAAGGTCGACAGACAATCCCCACGTGTCGATGACGATCCCTCGGTGATGAGCGTCCTGAATAAAAATTAATCACGTCTTTTTTTAGTTGAGCAGTTGAACCTTTGTTGGATTGAACAGTCACTGGCACGCGTTGGGAATTGATGATGAGGTCGATGGCTCCTTGGACTTGGTCGCTTTATCAGTGGGAGTTGGTGTGATTTATCTACCACTTCTGATGCCCAACGAGATGATGTCAATGGGGGTACTGGGGGGAACACGTGTGACGTATCATGTTGAATTTATTGGAGAATCGAAATTGTTGGGGGACGAGGGTCCGGGGGTTTTGTTTGGAATTAGAGACGAGGTGGACATGTGGACTTGACGTTGTCATTGGGAGTGTCACCGGTAGGGGGTGGACCAGGAAGTAATCCAGGGAGTTACCTGATCCACTGATGATTATTATTGGTGGCCCCCAAGAGGCCCCAGGTAATTAGCACCACATAATTAAAAATTGATATTCTTTTAGCTAGGACCATTGCATCCTCGCAGTCGTGACAAAAATGTTTGCAGGCCCTTCTGCGATTGTTTATTAATTAATGAAAATAGTCAGTCTAAGTTAGCACTCCACTTTCCTAATTTTCATTTGTAGACCCAAATTGTCCTCGCCAATCGTTAGCACATCGTTTGGAGGTTATGAGTAATCTTGACTGATCTTTGTAGATCTAACTGTTGGTTAAATATTAATTAATTTGATCCTCGGCTATAATTCGTTAAAAAAATCCATTCGTCATTTGGAAACCCATCTTGACGTCTCGCCTTGCCACGTAAAGGTCAATGATACCGGCAAACGGTAGTTTCCAGTGCTGAGTTGGCAATCTTGCAGCCATCGGGTTTACCAGCCGAATCCCTCCCTAACCTCAAAATTTTCATGTTTTTCCTCAATTTTTCCAGGTGGGCATGGAAATAAGAGCAAAAAAAAATCGTCAACGTTGACTGATAACAAGAACAACAATTGCGAGATACAATTGTCCACGTCGAGTGACTGAAAGTACTTAAACACTCGGTTGTACATTAAACACATGTACTTAGTACTCGTGAATACAATATTCATGATCAATCGTATAAACATTTGAATGAGTTATGAGTGGACAGAAATTTCAGTACGACGAGAGCGGTGGAACGTTTTTCTATTTTCTACTGTCATTTCTCGCACTTGTTCTTGTACCTGGGACCTACTACCTTTGGCCACGATCACCTAAACAAGGTCAGTCATCATTTTTTTAAGAGTTATAAGTAATGAGGGGGTCTTTTTTTCTTGAGTGATCATTGGGGAATTAATTGTTTGCATTGAGAGATCCTTTTGGATTGAAACGTGGGGATTTTTGAGAATGGGGACTTCTAGTTTGGTCAGGCAATTTTGGAGTGAGACTTTGACTCGACGAGTGGACTTTTTCGGAGACTGAATACACGAGGTCCAGGGTTGCCACGCTTCTTGGAGACGTGGAATTCCTGGGGACAATCTCATATTCATTTTTTCATCTTGTGGTTTAGGATTTTTAAGTGGAATTTATTTAATGGGGAACATTAATTCTTCTCTGACAATATTTATTCTGGGGTTTTTTCCGAGGGGAATTTTAATTCTAGGGTTGAAAACTACTGGGGTAGAAAATAATGCATGCCGTTTTAATTAGTGGATTCAATAGGTCGAGATTAATTGGCTTTTAATTGAGAATAAGAACGTCATTGACACTGACGAGTTGTCCTTGGGATGTCATCAGAACTAATATTGACGATTTTTTGATAACGTCCATATGTTCCCCGATGAATTGATTTTTTTTTAGATTTTATTGGCTGAGGACAGGAAAATTTTTGGATAAACATTTTTCCCTCAATGTCAACTGAAAAATTGAGAATTCATTTGTCAGGAGGTCTTCCTCTTCACCTCCACCATTTGCCCCCTCGAGGATGATTTCTAAAATTTTAATTCCGCCAGTCAGCGCCAGATCTCCACTGACAACGTCCCCATATGTTCAGAAGTAATTCTGATTGTCAACGGCAGTTAAAAAATAATTTTTCCTTTTGCTTTCTAGTGGATTTTTGGTAGCAAATGTCTACCCCAAAAAATGTGTCGACATATTTTTTCCTCCCGCAGTGGTCGTTCAATATTTATCCAGTCTCGCGGGTACTTTTCCTGTTGAAAGCAATCAATCTAATCAAAAGCTCAACATTCCGTTATCTTCCAACATCTGTAAAAATTCCTGTCAATCTCAATTTTGACAATTCGTTATTCTAGACCATTAAACGACGCAGGACAGGAATTCTCAAAATGACTTCCGCCAATTTCCTCCGCAATTCCCAGATGAAGCTCTCTAACCCCCGGCTCATTACAAAACTGATGAAATATCTTTTATTATCAACTAAATCAATTATCATCAACATAATTCCCGGAACAATGATCGTTGATTACGATATAATAAACTTATCAGCAAGTTTGCCAATTGTCCTACTGCCTCTGAATTTGCCTGTGCTCTCTTCGTCGTTCAGCCTCAGCGAACTCATTGCGCACGTCAGGATCATCGATAAACTGATCATAATTCCACCTCAAGTAATTTGAGAAATGATTCCTGAGGGACTTGGCTGAGCGATGAGCAATTTCCTGGAGGAAAAATTCACGTCAACTTATTTTTTCATTCTCTCCTGTCAATAACAATTGTCTTTCCCCTCAACTCGAGAATCAAAAATGAAATTTCCCGAATTGTCCCCCTTTGTTTCTTCAATTAGCCTTCAAGTGAGAGTCAAAAGGTCTTCCAGTGGAATTCATTGAAATAAAAAACGTAATTAATTAATTTTAACGTTTTTCTTAGCATTGGAGACTTTGATCTCTGATCTTCCCCCTTTCTCCTGCCTCATACGAGCCTTCCGAGTCTCACTTCACATCGCCGGCCCATTCTGCCCCACGTTCTTTGAATACTCACGTCTATACCGATTTCCAACAACTCCTGCCAGGCAGTCAGGCCTGTAGCGCGATCGATCAAATCATGCGCGACTAGTGCGTCGATCATCGCCTGATCTTCCTCGGCAGTGAAGGTGAACCTTGGTCTGCAATAAAATCGCCAATCAATAATTATGGATTTATTTTGTTAATAAGTAACAAAATAAATACTCTGATTTGACAATTGGCTATCACAAATTGTCTGACGACATTGAGGAGTACTTTAAAAAATTAAAGGAAAGTATTAAAAATTTTGAGGCTATTTGGTTAAAATTTGTTAGACACTTAAGAATATTCCGCCCCCATTTTTAATTTTTTTTTAAATAATTTTTTTAAGCTCAAGGGAAATAATGGGTGGGTAAATATCAATTGTTTAATTGGATTATTGTTGAGCGAGTCCAGGGTTTGCCCATCAAACTCTAATTGTTCAGTTATTCTCTGAAGTTTTCGAAATTTTTATAAAAAAAAACGTTTCATAAAAATCAGGAAAAATGAACCGACGACCGAGGATTATATTGCCACATAAAAAACATGGAGGCAGGTGTAGAATGTCCTCATTAGCTCGTTAAATCCTCGCGAAAGGCCTTCCGGGACTGCCACGTCGACGAGATAACGTACGTCAGATCGGCGGAGGTCTAAAGAATATTTTCCTCAGTCTTAAAAATTCCCCAGGCCTCTCACAATTCTAATTACGTCATCAATAAATACCTGACTCAAAAAGTATGATTGGAGATTTTATCTCTCGAAGATTTCCAAAAAATCTCTAGCCAAATTATCCCAAAATCTCCTCGGGGGAATTCCTCCGAAAAAATCAAAAAATAAATTTCAACTCACGTGGGTTGTCTTGCGCGGGTTCCCTTGAGGGGTTTTCCCTGGCCACCCCGGGCGTTTGCCGTCGGCGTCGTCCTCTTGGACTTTTTCTTCCGCGGCTCCTCGTCCTCATCCTCATCCTCCGACGATTCAACTCGGATGTCTGCGCAGACGGGCCCCAGTCGGCGTCTTCCCTTACCTCGGGCCTCCCTGGAAGTGCTGGCTCCCGGCCGACGACTGGCCTTCCTCCCCAGCTCCTCGCCCTCGCTCTCCGAATTCTCTGAACTTTCATTCCGAGGTTTTCCCCTCTCCACTTCTCCAGAACTTGGATTTTTCTTTTCCTGACCGGCTGTCGAGCTCTTTCCTGGAGGCATTCGCCCTCTGGAAGTCCTCGGAACCGGTCCCGACGAGTCTGCCTCCAGTGAATCGAGTTCAGAGGAACTATCAAGCGTTTCATCCAGTGGAATCCTCGTCAAACGAGAGCTCTTGCCTCTGGATTTTTCCCTGAGAACAGGACTTCCTTCAGAGGACGACGAGTCGACAGTGCTTGGTGAATTCCTCGATGCCTTTCCAGTGACTAGAGTATTTCCTGGAGCCTCTGGAGTCCGGGCTAACGATTCTTCATTGTCAGGGGATGACACTATCAGACGACGATCCCTCCTAGGACTTCGGCTGTCGACCTTAGGGTGACTGGAGTCCAACTCGCCACTGGCATCCTCTGGACCCTCCAGCGAGTCGTCAGAATTTCTGACAGACTTCTCACTCTTTATTCCTACCAACCTCGATAAATCTGGAATAATTATTTTACGTCTTGAATTTTTTTGAAGCTCTTCCGGAGTCTCTGGAATTATCTCATCTGAGGATTGATCCGTTGGAGTCAAGGGTTCTGATTTAATATTCCGTGGAGTAGCTGCTGGAGTCAAGGGTTCTGATTTAATATTCCGTGAAGAAGCTCCTGGAGTTGAATTACTCGGCTTCCTCTTTATTGATGTCTCCAGCTGGGGCAGTGGACTTTCCTCGCTGGAGAATCTCTCGTCAGCAGCTGGGGAATTTCTTTCACTGCCAGAAGAATTTTCTCCAGCTACTGCAGGCATTGGCTGGGCTTTTAAACGTTTCTCATGAGCTAGAGGTCCTTGGGGGGATGCAGGCTTGGCTTTTCCTTGTGTGAGATGCGTTGGAATTTCTCCAGGTTTGGAAGACTCGTCTGGAATTCCCTCCCGGATCAGGAACAACTTCCGGAGCTGGTTATACGCCCGCTCTGGGACTTTGTAGTTCATGTAGTTGGGCACCATTTTCATCACGAAGTGCATGAACATCGGCCCCATTTGGTGCGGGAAGAGAGTCGCATCTAACTCCAGGTTCCTCCAGGTGTCGATGTTCATCCCATCGGGAATTGAATTTGTTCGGATTAAATAGTTTAACATCTTTTCCTCGTCCCGGCGAGTGAACGGACGCATTTGCGACGGTTGTCTAGGGAAAATAGGATTTTTTGAGAGACCTCGCGACGTCGTCCGACGTCAACTTCTGGGCCAGATTTTTTTATTCCAAAAATCTGCTGACCAGAAAAATTAACAAGGCAACAGGTGGTCACAAAATGGCCGATCCTCGTTAAAAAAAAATCCCGAAGAATTGATTGGAATTCTTGTTCAATGTCAGCTGATCAGGACTTGTAGAAAATTCTTCTGTCTATTCAATTTGTTTAAATAAAGCAACAAAATTCTATTTTTAGGGAAACTGTCAAAACAAGAGACTCTAAAAGTCGCTAATTATTGTAAAAAAATCATGAAAAAAATTGCAGTTTTTTTTCCAAAAATCAGTTGACCAAAAAAATAAACGAAGCAATGGGGGTTTTAAGATGGCGGATCCTCGAGAGCCTTCTGATCGTTAGCAGGCGAGAGCAGGGCCTCCTCGAAGACTTCACCTGGGGAATCTCATCCCCTGGATATCTCGTGGCCCTC
Source organism: Psyttalia concolor (assembly GCA_030522845.1). Lineage (NCBI taxonomy): Eukaryota > Metazoa > Arthropoda > Insecta > Hymenoptera > Braconidae > Psyttalia > Psyttalia concolor. Next base: position 8,653 of record JAPYZM010000275.1, read on the forward strand.
CCAAATTTCTCCCATGAAATTTAATTAGTCGGCAATTAAATGTTCGAGCTGATCAAAGGATCAATTCCTGGAGATGACGTTGACGATAATACTTACGTTTTTACAATCTTCGAGGGTCTCTCCTCCTCCATTCCTCTTCTCTCCTTTCTCTTCCTGGTTTTCGGCGTGCTTTTGGTGTCAAGAGTTTCAAAATTCTCCAAATCTCTGTTACTCATCCTTCCGAATTTGACCTTCAACTGCGATTAATTGATCCTTAATTATCAATAACACTTTCGGGAGACTACCTCGATGGAGATGATTCCGATGGAGACGTCCAGCATCAACATTGGCCGAATTTTGAGGTTATGGCCGCGTATGTTCCTCTTTTCGCGGCAAAAGCAACCCCTCAAGAGGCGGAAGATTTGAAATATTTTTCAAAGAAAAGTATTTTCCTCCTTTTTCTTCAATAAGAATTTTCCAACAGGTGCGGGGGAAGAGAGTGGATAATTTCATAATGACCTTCTGCTGGAATAACCAATGTTTACTTGACTAATTTACCATTGTTTGAGATTTTTGTTTCTCTTTTGCAATTGGTTGCCTACGATTTTCATGTTAAACAGTCTCTTAGAGTAATTAAAGTTTAATTAATGAATGAGAATTGTTAATTTGGGGAGAAATATTTGAAAAAAATCAATTATAAGTGTTTTTTGGCTTCAGATCCCGAGCAATTGTCGAGAAAATGCAGATGTCCAGGATGCAAGAGGAAGGAGGAGATCCTGGCGCAGCAGAATCCGGGGAAGGCGACGAAGACGATACTGATAAAGATCTTCATCATCGTCTGCTGGTTATTCCTGGCCCTGCTAGCTTACAAGGTCTCCCAGTACGACGCGGAGATGGCGAATTTCGATCCCTACGAGATCCTGGGAGTGTCAGCTGGTGCAACGGAGCGTGAGATAAAACGCTCCTACCGCAAGCTCTCGTTGATTCTCCATCCGGACAAGGAGACTGGAGATGAGAAGGCATTTATGAAGCTGACGAAGGCCTACCAGGCATTGACAGACGACGAGGCACGCTCCAACTGGGAGAAATACGGCAATCCTGATGGTCCTGGTGCAATGTCCTTCGGCATTGCCCTCCCCTCGTGGATCGTCGAGAAGAAGAACTCGGTCTGGGTGCTGGGACTCTACGCAATGGTCTTCATGGTCGCCCTGCCCACTGTCGTCGGCATGTGGTGGTACAAGAGCATCAGATACACCGGTGACCAGGTACTCCTGGCGACGACTCACATGTACTACGGCCTCTTCAGTGGCACCCGCACAACAGCTCTCAAACGTGTCATAATGATCCTGGCAGCGTCCTATGAATTTTGTCGCAGTATCAATGCAGAAGTTGTGGAACGTCTGTCGGATAACGAGGAGGTGCCCTCACTAATAAAGAAACTGCCAAACCTGGGGGAGAAAAACAAGGAGACTCCCCTCTGTCATCTGTACTCCATCAAGGCAAGAGCCCTAATTCACGCCCACCTCTCGAGAATTCCCCTAAATCCCCAGACACTCGAGAAAGATCGCCAGTATATTGTCAAGAAGTGCCCCTATCTCATTCAGGAGATGGTGAGCTGTGTCAATCAGCTGATCATTCTTGCTTACTCTGGACGAGTTCCACTTCTCCCCACCACTCACACAGTTGAGAATTGCATGAAGTTGTCGCCGATGATTGTCCAGGGCTTCTGGGAGTTTGCCAATCCCCTTCTCCAGCTGCCCCACATTGAGGACGAACATCTCAAGCATTTTCTGGGGAAGAAGAAGAATGTTAAGACTCTTCAACAGCTGGCCCAACTCAAGGGGAATGAGAGGAGGCAACTACTGAGGATGCTCAGCGATGAGCAGTATGAGGATGTCATGAGGGTCTTGGGTAATATGCCTTATGTGGATTTTAAGGTACAATCAGAGGTAGTTGATGATGATAATCCAACGGTTTATACTGCGGATGCTATTGTCACGGTTACGGTTACACTGACGAGGAGGGATATGAGGGAATTGTTTGGGGATGAAACAGCGAAGGAGAAGACGGTGGACGAGGGGGAGGAGAAGGAGCTGAAGGAGGAGAAGGATGACAAGGACGAGCAGGCGCCAGCGATGAAGAAGACGCCCTGGTTGAAGCAGAAAAAAGGTGGGAAATCGAAGATTGATAAGAAGAAGAAGCAGAGGGTGTCCAAGAAGTCCACTCCCAAGGGGAAAAAATCACCGGATGATGAGAATGAGAAGGAGAAGGAGGCGCAGGGAGCAGTGGAGACAGCCAAAGACGAGAGCAGCGAGAACTCGGAGGCTGAGAGTGAGAAGAGCGAGGAGGAGCCCGAGAAGGTCAAGGATGTCAATCAGGAGGATGATGATGAGGAGTGGGAGAAGTTCCAGCAGAGGATAGCTAAGAAGGAGAGGGTACTCGAGGGCAGGAGCAATGTCTCTCATGAGGTTCACTGCCCACTCTTTCCCGATGTCAAGCAGGAGTACTGGTGGGTCTACATATGCGACAGGAAGTCACATACTCTCATTACGACTCCCATTCATGTCACGGGCCTCGTTGATAGGGAGGAAGTGCAGCTCAGGTTCACTGCACCCAGCTGGCCGGGGGTCTACACCTTCTATGTGTGCCTCAGGAGTGACTCTTATCTAGGGTTTTATCAGACTCAGGATATTAAGGTAATGGAGACACTTTGGAGATCTTTTGGAGGGGTTGGGGTCTGGTGAGAGGTTCGGAAATAGTTTCAATGGAGATTTATCAATGGAAGGAGAGGATTTACGAGAATTTGTCCTGGAGGTTTTTTGTGCAGAATTTTACGGGCTACAAAAATGATTTTTTGACATTTTTGGCAAATGTCAATCGTTCTCAAGATAATCCGACTTTTAATGACGAAGATATTGAGCTAATTTTTTTCTTCACTTCATTCAACTTTTCGAATTAATTTTTTTTTATGAGATCCAGTCAGGTGATGAGTGTTATTTTTGGTTGGAGTCATTATTTTCGTGACTGAATTTAATTCAGCAATTTTTAATTGGTAATTTATTGATTAATTAATTTTTTTTGTGCAGTTGGACGTTAAAGAAGCACCAGCAATACCCACTCAGCACCCGCAGTGGGACATTTCCGACGAAGAAACTGCCGAGGAGAATGACGCAGTCGACGAACATTCCGAGTATACTACTGATGAGGATATCAGTGACAATGAATGAGAAAAACACCAAATTAATTAAATAATTAAAAGTAATTCGTTAATGAAGTTGTGGAACTCACCCGTCATTCCAATGTTCTTCACTGAATGCAATTATCTCCGTAATGAGTGGATTTAGAAGAAATTGTTAGAGAATATTTTTTATGCATCCATTAATTTTCTACAAAAAATATTTCCTGACATTTTTTTGTAAAACCAGTAATTACCGAGATAATTCCACTTAACGAAAACATAAAATTTCACTCATTGATTTAGCAGAATTAATTTTGTTTCATTGTTCTTAATTGTTTAATTTTCTCGATAACTGTTGGTCCTATTCAAAAATGTCACAAGATATTTTTTGTGGAGAATGAAATTTTGAACAAAAAACTCTCGTACTATTTTCTTCTAAAACCCCAAAATAAGGTCGCGGGGAGAGATTAAAAATCGAGAAAACGGATAGTTAGGGAGACAAAGGGCACTCCTCTTTTTCTTGCGAGTCAAATGCCCTTGGGGGGCCTCAAGGGATGGGGCCCAAGGGCCGTCTGGCCCTCAAGACAACTGCCCCCGACTAATACCAAAACCCAAATAATCAAATATTCCCTCAACTCCAAAGTTTCACCACTTCATTACCAACAATAATAACAATTAACTAATTAAAGTCAAATAAATAAACTAATTAAGTACAGCTGACGATGATAATCAGCTCGGCAGCTACTGTCTCCTTGAATTCCCTTTTATACTAAAAAACAATTCAACTAACAAAATCAATGAAATATACAAATGAATGAATGGAATATTGAAATTCAGCCTAGATCTGAAGTGAAACGTTTTTTATGAGAAAACAACAAATTTACGTCGTCATAGACAAAAATACAGTTACTTATCAAAGTATAGGTGTGTGTGGTACTACTCTGGGGCATAATAACAATGCCAATGTGCATTATTGTAGAAAAACAAAACAACAAGTTTGCGAATATTATACATAAGAATAATATTTATTTTAACAATTGTTGCTCGGTATGATTAACTTTAGGGATGAGTACATGTGCACAATCTTTTTAATAAATGATATTGTCTATGAACTCATTGTTTTTCATTAATCCTCTCCGAATTTATTTGCCATATAGCCAAAATAATTTGTGAGGCTTTTTTGAGCATTTTGACAGCTGAAAAAATTCATCGAGTGCTTGGACAAAAAGAGATTTTTCTGTTTAATTAAATAAGTTATCTTTTTGTTGTTGTTTGACGTCATGGCTTTCTTGGGACATTAATTGAGGCCATTTTGTAGGGAATTCTAGCTTTCCACGCGTTTTTAGGCAGTTCTCAAGTTTTTTTTTAGGATTTTTTTTTGCCATTTTTCTTCTGATTCCACGAGAGAAAGTCGTTTAGACATGTTCAGCCAGCTGTGAGGGATTTCTGGAGATCGTGGGAGGTAGTCAGTGTAGTTTAAGATTTCAGAGAAGCGGAAGTGTCTTCAACAATGATCAAAGTAATTTAATTAATAATTATCGATTGATATTCTCTTGCAAAGCAATCTTCACTTCACTGTTCACCCATTGATATTTTCCTACTTATCTCATTAGGGAATTGTCCTGCAGAAAAATCTCACTGAATATTTTTCGTGTGCAATTCAATTCTGCACAAAAATGTCCTCTGCCATTTTGTTCTAAAAAAATTCCTTACCGAGATAAAAAGAAAAATAACGAGTAAGAATTTCGTATTTCTGAACTGTTCGTTGAATTACGTTTTTCAGGTTCTAAAAATCATGTTCATGATTTTCCTGATCATCTCGATAGCATCCAACGCTTCCGAAGGTAAACAATTGACTTTCAACGATAAGAATGAGACTAAAAATGGTTAAAAGTGTTAAAAAGTGAAGAGAAATTTTTTTTTTTGAGTAGGAAAACGTCGAAAACCATCTCCAGGTCCAATTTTCACGTTCGTCAAGACGGACAAACTGGGGAACATGAAGTGGGGAGTGAGACATTACGTTCCTCGCACCTGATTAATTCTAAAAATGCTTTTATTTCTTCTCCACTTCGTAAAAAAAAAAAAATTAATTATAAAAATAGAAATGTATTAATTGACTCGTGTAGACTATGAAATAACAACAATTAATATATCTCTATTGAATCACATGGTTCTCTGGGTGTCCAGATCTAGTCCAGAGAGCCCAGTTTTGCTTTAATGTCCCCCATTTCAGTCAAAAGTCCATTTATTCTGCAATAAAAAAATTATTTTCATCCATATTATATTATATAAGAAAATTCTTCGAGGGTAGATTCCCCCGGGGAGAAAATCACGCGATAAGGGAGTAATAAATCATTGAATAAATAAACAAAGGAAATTTAAAGACTCACAAATGCCTGAGGACGATATTGTCCCTCACGAGATCATCCCCAGATCCTGCCGACCTGGCCTCCTTCCCCCCGGCCCTCAACGCCTGCAGATCCCTCTGATGCTGTCCCAGGATCATCTCGAAGGACTCCAGAGCCCTCTCCAGCTTCACCAGCTCCCGCTCGAACCTCAGGAAATTCTTCTCGACGTCCTTCAGCCCCTCCGCGCTCAACATCTCGCCCCTGACGTTGAAAAATCTGAAGTAAATCTGGATCATCTTCCTCGGCTTTCGAGATTTATTCTGCTCCGAGAGCAAGTGCTCCCTCATCACCTCAACAGCTTCGTCGAGGACATTGGAGAGCCTCGACGAGTCAACTATCGATGAAAAAATCTCGATCCACTCGTCCTTCTGTTCAGACAGATTTTTGAACTCATTTTTCATGCCCTGAACACTCGACAGGAATTTTTTAATTTTCTTGTGGAGTTCTTTCTGCTGGGGGCTCTCAGAGGCCCCCTCCCTAGTCGCGACGCCATCCCCTGGGGGTGGGAGAATCTCCTGGAGGGATTGCTGGAGGACGGACGAGTCCGAGTGGATTTTCTCGATTTTCTGGGCGAGGATTGCGAAGTTGGAGCTGATTAAATCCCTGAAAACAAATAATTTCTGGTGTTTTTTATTTTTTATAAATATTCTAAAATGTTACAGATATTTTAGGAATTATTTTGCGGTTTTAAACTTTTTTTGTTTCGTTGGGAGAATTGTTTTGAGGTCGAGAGGAGGTGAAAGGAAAGTGAGAAATAATTTTGATGACTTACATTTTAATACTTAGAGCAATGAGATATCCCTTGTAGAGCTCCACCTGCTGTTTAATGAAGAAGACAGTAGCTCCGTAGTACCTCCTCAAGGTGTGGTAATCACAGAAATTGAGGCCCCCCTCAGTCATCCTCTGAACATCCCGAGGTAGATCAGCGTCAGGACTCCCCACCAGCAGTTTTTCCCTCTCGAAGACAATGACTTCCTCGTCCTCCTGAAAAACAGACTCAAAACCTGAGTTCCACCAAAAAAAAATCCTGTTTCGGTACATCAGCGGTCATAAATTGACACTCGAGCCTGTCAAAAAATTAAATAGAAATTTTGAAGTCTCAATTTGAGGCTTCAGTTGTAGCTTTTGAAGGCGTGGACATTAAAAAATGAAATTGAAAGCCTGGCGCAGAAAAAATACCTCCAGAAAAGCCAGAATTTTTTCCTGAGCATCATCCAGCAATTGTCCTCGAGACGAAACAAGCAATTGATCATTGACTTCAATTTTCTCCCGTTGAAAAATCATTGCTCTCACTTCAGAAATTTTTGTCGTATCCTCAATGAAGTAGTGATCCCTCTTGTACATGGAGACGATAAATAAATGGAGTATCTGTACATCAAACAAAAAAAATCATTTTCATAATGTTAAAACTGATGAAATTTGTCGGTGATTTTTTCGTGTTTGAGATGTACTTTTTTCTTAAAAATTGTCTTGAGCAATCGAAAAACTACAACTGACGATTGTCCGTTCTCCAGGATTTTTCCGCGGCGGGAGGACTCCAACTGGAGGACTAGACGAAACCAGGGGGTCAACGCGTCCCTCAAACACCTGAAAATTATTTTTAGAGATTTTTAAATAATTTAATTTACCAAATTTTCCAACCTTACTTGGATGCATTGCTAGGATCCTCGATTTCTGAGGAAAACTCGACATTTCCGCCTATCTCTCGAGCTGATATATGCTCAGGTCTCTTTCTCTTGACATGCTCTAGCCTATAACACCAAAAAAAAAAATGATTTTCATTTTTTTTGCGTTTTCGTCGAAAATTAAATTTTTTTGAAAAAAACTGATTTTTGAAAATAGCCAGTTTTGAGGCGAAGGGTTGAGCGTAGAAGAACGAAAATAGTCTCATTAAAAAGGTGAGAAAATTTCCCATTTCAACCACTGCTCATAAGCCCATTTTGCCCCAGTGGTTCCCTAAAAATCCAAAATTTCGTATTTCCGGGGTGAAGAAGAATTCGGCCGATATCTCCTCAACGGGTGGGGCAAAATGGGTTGATGAGTAGATAATTCGATCGGAAATTTTCCCAGCTTTCGAATGAGCGGACTTTCAATTTTCTATCGTTCCTGGTTCCCGAGATATCGTCAATAATCGCCACAGACCTAAAATCAGGTTTTCGTCAAATGCTCGAGATGAGGTAAATTTTTAGGATTATCAGGCCTAGGGTGATTCGAGGATGTCTAGGAGTGATTTCCATAATGTAGGGACCGTTAGGGCTCCCTAGAGAATTATCAGAGACTCTAGAGGTATTTTAAAAAATCAAATTATCGAGAATTGCCTCGGAAAGCCTTCGAGTACTAAAAAAAAATCAGGTACCAATGTTTGCTGACCGCCATGTTGGGTAAAAACGGTCTCGTACCGGTCAGGATTTCGTAGAATAAAATCCCTAGACTCCAGTAGTCCACGGAGGAGCTGTAGGACTCCTTCCAGAAGAGCTCAGGGGCGACGTAGTTCAAAGTCCCGACTATGGAGGCAACAGCACTGGCTTCCCCCAACTCCTTGGCATATCCCAAATCAATTAATTTGTAGATTGTACCTGATGGGTGGTCCTGAATGACGATGTTCTGGGGCTTGAGGTCTCGGTGGGTGATGCCATTGAGGTGAAGATATTCAACGGCGGAGGCTATGTCCCTCATGCACCTCAAGGCCTCTGGCTCGCCGAGGCCCCAAAAGTTTTCAGGTCTGCACAAGACCTGAAACGACAGGGATGTCCTCCATTGCGGAATTTTGGGGTCAAAATCTGGGGGAGCTAAGGAGTTCAGGAGGAGCTCACCAGGAAATCTGAGGAATTCAGGTATTAAAAGGAAGAACTCCAATTGTTCAGGAACTCTACGAGAATTTTAACTTGTTCAGGAATTTTTTGATGCCTAGGTCTCATTTTTTCCTCCACGAATGGAGGAAGGGGAGGAAAAATGTTTTTCCTAGGTTAGTCAAGAACCTGAAGAGATGGAAATGTCGTCAGACTATCCCAGCTGACTTGTACAGCTGACATTTGCCTGGCTTTCGGGTGGAAATAGCTCCAACACTTCAGATCTCTTCAGAATCTCGATTTAATTATTGAGATTTTAAGGAGAATATTCATTATTTACATCTCTCAGGTCACCCTTTCTGCAGTACTCCATGCAAAGCACTGGTAGTTGTGAATTGGGATGGACTACTCTAGGGGGAATTTCTCTAGTTCCCACGATGTTTCGGTGGTTAATGAGGTTCATGAATGTCACCTCCTCCTTCCATCTTTCTATCTGTCTTGGTGACATTTCTGATACGCCCAATTGACATTTCTTAATCGCTGCAAATATCAATTACCAAGGGAATCAAAATTCACAATTCCCAAATATTTTTATCAAGTCCAAATGATTTTTTCTTTCCATAAAACAAAGTCTTCGTCTATATATTGCTGATGAAAAAAACAGTTTTGATACAAAGAAAAAAAAAACATGTCCTGGGATTGAAATAAGACTCCAGAACACCATCAGCAGCATCACCAACAGCCCCCAACATCGTCAATTCCCGTAGAAGAGGTGATAAAAGCCAAACAAAAAAATCTTAACCCAAAAATCAGCAGAAAAAATAATGAAGAATGTGACAACTGCAGTGGATGCTCACCCCTGGTCTCTCCAGTTCCCTCATTTCTCCAGAGTTCCACAATTCCAAAGGCACCACTCCCTAGGGCTTTGACCCTGGACCAGCCTCCGGTGCTCCTGTCACCGGATTTTTCCATAATTGTACTGGAAAAAATCGCGAGACAATGCCAAAATACCGAGTCGAGGAATTCCTCGTCAACCCACAAGATGGCGACGCGATGTCGGAAAATGGGCCAATGAGAGAGATCAGAAGCCACCGATGCAGTAGAAGTCGTCCAGCTGATCGCTTGGATCCCCAGAAGCACTCAAAACTCGTTAAAAAACTGATTTTACCACAGAAAAATTGGCAATTGTCGACATTCCACCTGGCCCCAGTAGTTTGTCCCAGTTTACAGTGATTTTCGGGAATTTTCTAGTAATAAACAAGAATTGGGGGTGTGTCCCGTTGTTTATTTACGTGCGTGAAGACCTCGAGCTGTCAACTAGACACTTCGAATCCTCAAGGACTTCGCCCGAGTCCTAGTTTACGTTTCCTGGGGGAGGAAAATGGGATCGCTGACGAGCAGACAGAATGCGGGAGTGGAAGAGGTAGACATTGTCTCCAATCATGCCTACAAATACCCCCCGCGATCAGGAAGTTACTTTGGCAGTCACTTCATAATGGGTGGTGAGCGTTTTGACACACCACAGCCGGAGGCCTACCTCTTCGGTGAGAATGCCGACCTGAATTTCCTGGGGAGTCGTCCCACTCCCTTCCCCTACCCACCACCTCAGGCAAACGATCCCACAAAGACCCTGAAGAGTCTCATAAACATCAGAAAGGAATCCCTAAGACTAACCAGAAGCTCAGACCAACATCCAACATCCTCAGAGTCCAACGACACCATCAATGCTATCAAGCATTTCAGTGAGAACGACGTCGACAAGAAATCCACTAAATTCAATATCGAATTTACATTCGACTGTGACGTAAGATGTGCAATAACTATTTACTACTTCTGCACCGAGGAAGTCACCACCAAAGGTGTCACATACACCCCACGAGATCCATCAATGAACTCAGAGACATTCCACTACAAAAAAGGCGCAAATCAGCTGTTCACCCAGTCCTCCCACGTCTTCGATCCGACCCTCTACAACGAGGAGGACCTCACCTACAACACAGAACGCGAGATAATTCCAATAGCCATCCACTGCGTCGCGGAGGAGGGCTCCGACGAGCCACGCCAGTCTCACACGACAATAGCCGTTGTCGAGAAACACTCGGACGGCTCCTACATCCTCAAGGCCCTCAAGCAGAAGCTGTACGTCGACGGGCTGTGCTACCTCCTCCAGGAGATCTACGGCATCGAGAACAAGAATACAGAGAACACAAAACAGCAGGGAAGTGATGACGACACTGAGGACAATGGATCAGAGTGTGTTATCTGCATGTGCGACGTTCGTGATACTCTCATTCTTCCCTGCAGACATCTCTGCTTGTGCTACGGGTGTGCAGACTCGTTGAGGTATCAGGCGAACAACTGTCCCATCTGCAGAGCACCCTTTCGGGCGCTGCTCCAGATTAGAGCACTCCAGAAGGCCACTGGTGTCGTCATCTCTAGTCCACCACTGCCTGAGGGCAATTGCGAGAATATTCCCTCGGGCTACGAGGCCGTATCCTTGATCGAGGCACTCAATGGCCCGTACACACCGAGAACAGCTGCTCTACCACCAGACTCACCCGACACTCCAGACACCGACACCGCCAGTGCCATTCAGGCTGCTGAGGTGCTGAACAGGTACGTCTGCATCCAACCCACTCCTCCTCCTCCGAGTATAAAAAAAGCATTCGCCCATTGGAAAATTAGTGTGCCAATCCATCAAGAGCAGAGGACAATTGAGTGATCAGACGTCTTGAAATCTGAAGTGAGTCCCATTATCTCAGATCTAGTTCTCTAAAAGACAACCCCTCAGCCCACTTCCTGATGACCAGAAAAAATCTGGATTGACAGAACCAATTGTTCAAAAATAATTTCCAATTTCTTGTGAACCCCACGGAGATGATGTCCGCGTTGGTGAGGAGGTACACTAATTTTCAGATCATTCTCTGCGTATGTCCCGATCTCCAGAATCAAATTTTCCCCCATTAGATCAGCTGAGCGGACACCCGTGATGAAGCATGCCAATCAGAAAGAGGCTGACCTTGGGGTGTCCTCGCGATCGGGTGGTGTGACACCCTGTCCAACCCCGGAATTCCGAATGTCTGTTCTCCTGGCGAGGGATGAGACCCCAGTCGGCCAGAAGGAGCTCCACGGCAGGTCCCCAGGGGTCAGGGCGAAGGTCCAGGGCCACTGTCGTGACAAGTCTGGCCACAAGGGTCGGGATATGCTGCGACTGGTAAACGAAAAACAGCCGGCGACCTACGACGCCCAGGGCCAGGACGAGGACAGCGAGGCAGAGAAACTCTCGCCTCTCCTGGACTCCGCTGCCACCAATGACAATCATTCTGATCATCGTATTTGCGATATTGATCTTGACGATGACATTCCCAGTGTCGAGACTGAGGGCGATACGGATATGAATTGTCATTCCCATTGACAAAGGCGAATAAACGTCTACACGAATTTAATGTCCGAATCGCCTCTCATTCGGAAAATGCAAAATCAATATTGAGGGGTGGATAGGCAAGACACTCGTGAGCTCATTTTGCTCTGTTGGCCATCTCCTCAATCTTCCGGGGGAAGTGATTTTCACCTGAAGACTGGTAACAGGACAAAATGAGGTTATGATTACAATTCGGGCACTGGGATTCCCCTGATTATAAAGTGGGAGTCGTTTCGTGAGACCATCGATTAATCCTAGAAATCGAGTCGAGATTGAGAGGGTGACGTTTAAAAATGGAATTATTCCATTGGCGAGGACATCCTCAGCTTCTGAAACTCATCATGCGCCCATTTTGCCCCGTTAATTTCAATCTTTGAAGAAAAGATGTTCCCCGGAGGACTGGAGACGTAGCCAAATGAGGTTATGGTGACGTTTGGAACTGGGGATTCCCCCGATTACAGACTGGGAGTCGTTTCGAGATAACTTATAAATCGATAAATGACAAATATTGACGCGAATGATTGAAAAAAATGCAAAATTAATATTGAGAAAATAACAATATTAACCTGCCAACATAAAACAGCGAAAAATGAGGTTAGGAGCAGCTGTTGAAAACGGGGATTCCCCCGACTATCGAGTGGACGTGGTCCGAGGTGCTATCGATCGAACTTGTAAATCGATAAATAATAATATTGACAGATTGATGAGATGATTGACAAGATAATCTAACCGATAACTATTGGACTCTATCAATCGAACAAACATCCGAGAACAAATTGAAATTGTATTATAAATTTTTATGTAGGTGCAGATGATTAATTGTAGGATTTTTATATAACAAATAATGGAAATCGTGAGTTATCATTGGGTATTCGTATTGGAATATTGTAGGCTTAAGTCTAGATTATTCACGTTGAATGTCAAATTTGTATGTAAATTGTACCTAGATAGTAGGATTTTTTAATTAGTCGGTATTGAGCTGAGGAAATTGTTTTAATCTAGAAAATAAATATCACGCCAACTTCTTACTCAACAGGTCTTTATCATTATCATTATCTGACAGTTTGGCCAGACCCTCGGCATCGTCAGGATCACCAAATTCTTTTGCACTGTCTCATCGAACTCTGTCCAAATGATTATTATTTTTCGTACAGAATGCCAGGCTTCGTTAACAATCCAACAATGAACTAATTATTTTCTCCTGTCTCACTCGCTTCGCTGTTCCCGAGCTCACCAATCAATCCTCGGGCAGGTGGAGATCGTCTCGACGTCAAGCGTCTCGTTGCGTTGAGATTAAAGTGAGAAATCCAGTTCAACGGAATCGGCCATGCCCAGATCTTCCTTCGTCACCTTGTTCTTGAGGTTTTTATTGCCCCCGAGTTCCACTCTCACCTTCACCGGGTCCAGGGCTCCACGATAAATGCCCGTGATCTTATTGAAGGTCAGCTTCAACGTATTGATGCTGGATCCAGCAAAGTCATCAACCCCAATCTCCCTCAACTTGTTGAAGGACAGATCCAAATCCTTCACTGTCAATCCGCTGAAAGCCCTTGGCGTCAGTGTCTCCAGGTGATTGCCATTGAGAGACATCCATTCGACGGTGAGCCCGTCAAAGGTCTCCGGCTCGATGACGCTGATTCTGTTGGAGGACAACAGCAATCCATCGAGATTCAATCGACCAAACACACCTGGTGTTAGCTTTGTGATCTTGTTAGCTCGTAGGCCGAGGTTCTTCAGGTTCCCCAGCTTCTCAAAGACACCTGTCGGCAGAGTGCGAATGTTGTTGAAGGGAAAGTGCAGGTCACGCAGCTCGGGTAGTCCAGTTAAATCAGCTGTTTCGAATGCGCCAGGTTCAATTGTAGTGATTTCGCTGTCTGTCAGGTCGAGCATCTGGAGGCGCTTGAGAGGAGCGAATGCCCTCGCCCGGATCACGCGAATTGGATTGCCACTGAGGGACAGAGTTCGGAGATTTGGGACAGAAGACAGATGCGCTGTTGGCACTTCAGACAAGTTGGTCTTGTCGATGTAGAGATACTCCAGGTCTCCCAGTGGCTCCAGTGGATTTCCTTCTCCGACATTGACGGGGATTCGTCGCATGGAGAGCTGTCTCAGGTTTTTCATCCCCGCAAAAGAGCCTGGCAGGAGGGTTAGTGAGCCCGCTGGGTCGCTGAAGTCGCTCTCAATCCAGAGCCGACTGATGGACAAGTTGTTCAGTGCATGGCAGCCGATTATTGTACTAGTGCCGCGCGTCAATTCCAGGGTGAGTTCTTCGCGAGGGGTTGAGCTGTCGTCCACGTAGCGGGTCAGGGTGTCGCCGTTACGGCAGAGCTGGAAAGTCTCGTCCACTCGACTGCAGACTTCATCCCCCTCGACTAGGGATGACACCAGGGCTAGCAGCACCAGGAGGATCCGCATGGCTGGGGAGTTTGCTTCTCACTGAGGACGCCGACACTGGTCGCCGATTTATTTACAGCTGGGGACTTCCTGGTCGGCGGGACAGCGGGGGGAATCTTCGTGGAGACTGATGGGTCGCTATCAGCTATCAGACGACCTCAACTCTGCCCTCCTTCGAGTTATTGGTTCTTTTAGTCCGCAATTTGTAAGTTTTTCCTGGTCTTATCTTGACTTATTTCGTCATGGGAATGTGGGGAATGTGCTGGTAATAGAGGATGATGTTGATGTTGGCTGATAATTATTACGCGGAAATTGGTATGGAAATATAACGCTCCAAGATTATCCGAGAATTTATCTTGTCTCAGATTTTTTTCATCTTTTTCACTCGCGAGATTATTCGAGACGGGAAATAACAAAAAATACTGGGGCATTTTTATTTGCAAGAGTAGAGAAATAAGTAAAGTTGGAGTCTTGAACAGCTGATGCTGATCAACTGCTCCTGCTGAAGAGAATCATCAGCAGCTGATTCTCTAGGATTTTTTTACAGAAAAAATAAATTGGAGAGAATTTTTGGAGGACCACCTTCTCCAGGATTGTTTCCCCCACAGGACCAAATGATCTGTCGCCTTCGCGCATGCGTCTGACTGCTCACCCTCGACCCCCTGGACCTTGAAAGGGGGTGGCTGACACCCCCAAACAAAAACATCCCCACCCATATGACTCAGAGTGATTAGAACCTCGATCAGTTCGGCCGCTGGAATTTTTGGCAGACGCATTTTTTTTCTCATAACAACCCGACGATGACGGAAGTGAAGAAGGACGACGTCGTCAAGATCCTGCACACCTATCCCCTGTGTCGAGTGAGTTCTCAGTAATTATTTTGACGAATCCCCGGGTTTATTGATCAGCTGACAACTTCACATTTTTAAGCTCACGATTTGCACGAAAAGTTTAATCGATGGTTGATCATTAGCAGATATTTTGGGGTCTATTGCGCGGAGGCTAGTAAAATAATATCAACTATTCCATAATTCTCTGAATAATCTAGAGCGTTGCAGGAATTTTTTTGAGACAGAATAATTAATTTGTCAAGGATTTTCGTTTTAATGAGTCACATTTTTCTTTGCTAGAACAGAGATTGAATAAATTAAGAATTTTTGGGAAACTGGAGAATTTAATTAATGACTGGCCCTGATGGCACAACTGAAGATAATAATTGTCCTAATAATCTCCGAAATTTTGGAGAGCCAGAAGAATTTAATTCGCGATAGAGCAATTAATCTGCTGAAACGTTCCCGATTTTTTTGGAAATGACAGCGGAACTGGCAATTTTTTGATATTTTTTATTCTCTCACTAGAATATTCCTCTAAACGTTCTTAAACAAATCATCTCCACGAAATTATCAGCCAAAAACCCCCTCTCTCGTGGCCAAAAAAAAGGGGAATTGTCCAGGAGTACCTCCCGAACAATGGAAAAACCTCATAATTCACGAATCCTTGACAGAAATGTGACATGACAGACGAGATGAAGCAGGAAGCCATGGAGCTGTGTGTGACCGCAGCTGAGAAGTACGCGGACAATTACGAGAACGTCTCCCGAATGATAAAGGAAACAATGGACAAGAAATTCGGCGCCTCCTGGCACACCGTCGTCGGCGAGGGCTACGGCTTCGAGATCACTTATCAGCTGAAGCATCTCCTGTACATGTACTGCGCGGGCAATTTGGCGATTTGCATATGGAAATCCGCATAAATAAATAACCAATAGCGACAATGAAAAAAAAAAAAACAAACAAACAAAATCTCAGGACAAAAAATTCACTATTAATCGTAAGAAAATTCTTATCAGCAGTGGAGAGAATTTTTTCTATCCCCCAATCCCCTTTTTTCAACGCCAAGATGACAAACTTGTTGAATTAATTTTTTATATTATTTTTTTTATACTAAAATAAACAGTATTAAATTACTAATAAAACTAGTGTACGGAGAAGAGCTAAATAAATTGATTTGATTGATGGTTAAAGCTAGTCATTTGTGTCTTCATCCTAATTACACGAATTTAATTAAAAATGATAAAATTCAATTAATAAATTATTGTATATTTTTGTCTCCCTCCCTCTAGAATTCAGAAAACCGAGCTCATGTCATTGTTAGGCGTCCGTACTATCACAATTTTAGAATGTCAAACTTCAATGAATTTCTTGACTTGAGTATAACCAGGAGGACTGGATAGCGAATCTGTTGGACATCAAAGACCCGTGACAAATGAAGCGCTTAGTATTTTTTATTGTCAATGCTCTGGAGTTTAGGGATCGTATGCTGAGCATCGAATGACAGGCAATTTGTGATTCTAATTAAAATAAAAACAATTCTTCTCTATGAGTGTCACCCTTGAGAGGTATTTGCGTTAGTGTATAACGATTCCCGTACTTATTTCTTGAAGAGTTAAAAGCTTGTATAGTTAAAAACATTTTCATGATTACTTAGTGACTGTCGCTTACAATCTGTCTGTGTTTTATTATTTATTTATCAATAAATAATAAAATAAATTCAGGTGATTCATGCGATCTCAATTTGCCCTGCTCATTTTTCCTGTCTAGTTAACATTCGATTAATATAAAACCTAATATCACAATAATATTAATAATAATAATTAATAGGAAATTAAAGCTTCTGAAAGATCACGCTGACCTACGTCGCAGTGTCAGCAGCAAAGTTTATCAATTATTACATAATGCGCGATGTAAAACAACATAATATTTGTAATGAGAGAGTTAAAAATAAATTATCCAATAATCGCATAAAAATTCGCGTAATCCGGTGGATAATTTTGTCATCCGGCACTTCTTCTCTAATATTCAAGTAAAAAAATGATCAATTGATCTTGGAGACTGGGCTAAATGATGTATAATGACAGATGAAAAGCCTCCAGGAAGAAAATGAATCCTTGGAATCGAATGAAATGAGGAAATAAGCTACTAATCTGCGGAAAAAATTATTTTATTAATTAACTATTGAATCCAGCGACAGTTCGAAAAATCAAGATGGCAATGTTACCCCCCGTGTACATGTGCATCATAGTATTCTTCTGATAGATGACTGAGAATCCGTAGGACTCACCGACGATCACCTGAAATGGCGGTCCAAATTTCTTGTCCAAATCGTCTTTAATCATTTTCGCTGCGTGTTTATAATTGTCGGCGAATTTTTCAGTGGCAGTGACACACATCTCCAGGGCCTCCTGCTTCATATCCTCGGGCATATCGGAGGTCTTGCAGACGGGGTACGTGTGGAAAACCGGGGGTTTTATGTCTTTTCTCACTTCGCCGGCAGCCATGACAGTTTTTTCATGATTACATGAGAAGTTGGCCACGAGACATTGACGTCAAGTTTCATTTTTAATTGATAAATAATATTATATATCTCATCCAGGAAGAAAAAGTCGATAAGCCATCCCCACGTTGTGAGCAGGTGGGGAATGCTCGTCTGATTGTCCTCCCGAGGGTTGAATCCTATTCTTCCCCCAAAATGAACTCACTTCACTCGGTTATAAAATCTCTTTTTCCGCCCATGCGGGCAGAGAATCTCTTACAATTAAATGACAAACAATATTTCAACGAATGCAATTTAATGTCACTGGATTTACTTGAACTTAAGCTTGATAATAAAGTAAAATTAAACGATAAGTAATTGAGAAAAGAAAATCCCATGAATTATCACCAAACAATGGAATTAATTTACTGGAATTCACGAATAATTGATGCATAAATAAATATATATCATCTCGTCTTTATCACCCTAAACTGCCCTTCCAACATTAATAATAATAAATATGTACACAATCCACGTAATTCAACCTAATCTATATACAATGTCAACAATTTTCATCATCTAAAATTCGATTAGAGTTATAATCCCATGTACTGAGGTGACGATGAGAAATTGTTCCTCACGGAATTGCTCTTCTTGGAGTCATCATTGGGATGATCCCTGGAAGATAAAGAGGACATTAACCAAAACGAGAGCTCCATTTTAATGAATCAGCAGGTAAAAATTCCCATAACTCAAGATGCGAGATGAAGAAACTGTCATATTGACCAGAAAAATTCCCCCCAATACCACCCGAGGGTCGCCGACCTGACGTCACCCACAGGAACTCGACGCCAAACACACATACAGTCGCACACAGTCACGCGGATTGAGAGGAATTTATCGCCACCCGAATAATACCGAATTGCGACGAATTATAGAGGGCGCCAACTGATGTCAGTCCCATCGACACCCTCCGTTTCTCACGTCTTATTATTCTTTCTCTACGTGCATATTTAGACTAACGCTTCGTCGAATAAGCCAGTTAATTGTTTAATCGTCTAGTAGTGATTTGTTTCTCCCGACAACAACGACAAATCCCACAATGTGACAATAAATGGTCAGTCACGGGTGACGGTCAGCTGACGATCGTCCAACATGTCACGAAATTTTGCTCGCATCCCGAGGAAGGGGCCCCTTATCTTGCTCACCCAAAGAACGGCATCAACGAAATGAGGGTCTGCTTGCTGGGCCGCACGAGGAACGCCGGCGAGCACTGGGCGAGCCTCCCCACGACTCGTCTCAGCCACTGCTGCAACTTCTGCCTCCTATCCTCCACAAATTTGGCGTCCTTATTTCCAATTGTCTTCTTCGGTGGAAATTCAAAAGTCGTCACTATCGCGTCGTGCTTCTTCAATTCCCGATGTAGTGCATGAAATTGGGCATAACGTCGATAAATATTCCACTCGATGTCCCTTATTCTCACGTAAATCTGCGACAATGGAAGATAATGTTGAGGAAAATGGCCAAGCTCTCATAAAAAAAACAATCAACAATTAAATAAATCTTCAGTAGTAAATTATTAAAACGTGAACGTAGGTCGACTTATCTCTCAGCCGAGTTATCGGCAATTTCCTCCGGATCTAAGCCATTTTTCAAAATTTTTGTAATATCCTTTTTTATAGTCCTCACTTCGCCCTACAAAAAAGATCTTAACAAAAAATTTCCTATCCGCCTTAAATTCCCAGATATTCACTGAAAACTGGTGAATCGCCAGAGTTTAGGCGCATTGTATCACTTCAGTCGTGAAACAGCTGTTGTTTTTTTGAATTCTTCGATCAATCGATTGAAACCTCTCGCAAATCACCTGATAGACATGATGAACATCGGAATTCTGTCCCGTCAGGAAAGCGCTGGGGATCCAAATGTGGATGAGACACTGGCCCCCGCCGCCCTCCTCGTAGCTCTCATTGAGAGGTCCCCGGAGGCACTCGAGCTCAGCCTGCAGCCTCTTCACGAGATTCTCCCTGTTCCCCAGCTGCATAGTCAACCGATTATTGAACTCCATGAGCTCCGCATGCATCTCCGCCACTTGGACCAGTTTCTCCTGCGTTGGGATTTTTTAAATACTCAAAATTGAATTAAATTGAGAAAAATATTTTGGAGAAATTGAGGAAATAAAAGGTTCTAACTATAGGGATGACGTTTAAAATTCCCGCGCTGGATTCAAGGGTTCCCAAGGGTCTGTTGGGCCTTATGAGGGTCTAAAAGGTCCCACGGGCCCAAAATCCCCATGAGGGATCCTTGTAAGGCCCTCAAACGGCCCTTGGAACTCTCATTGAAAATTCCAAGATGCCATCGTAAGGCCCTTAAGGCCCTCGTAAGGTCCTTAAGGCCCTCGTAAAGCCCCTCAGGCCGTTATAAGGGACTTCAAGTCCTCATAGAGGTCCCCAA
Source organism: Psyttalia concolor (assembly GCA_030522845.1). Classification (NCBI taxonomy): domain Eukaryota; kingdom Metazoa; phylum Arthropoda; class Insecta; order Hymenoptera; family Braconidae; genus Psyttalia; species Psyttalia concolor. The sequence continues at coordinate 28,585 of JAPYZM010000275.1, forward strand.
TCGTCGCGAGGAGACCCTCGTATGGCCCTTGAAAATCTCCTAACGATTCAGAGGCCTCCTACAAAGACCTCAGGTCCTTGTAAGGATCTAAAGGGCCTTATGAGGTTCTTAGTCCTCATAAAGGTCCTAATAAGGATTCACAGTCCTCTTGCAAGCGCCTCACGGACACTATAAGGGTCTTAAAGTCCCCGTAAGGTTCCGAAAATCCGCGTGAGGAGGTCTGAAGGGCTTGAAGGGTCCTATGAGGGCCTTAAAGTCCCGAAAAGGTTCCAGAATTCCTGATGAGTATTCCCAGGCCTCTTGCAAGGTCCGCAGGTTCTCTGTAAAGGTCACCCTTGTCCCCTGAAGGGCCTTATAAGGGCCGCAAGGGTCCTATGAGGGCCTGAAAGTCCCAAAAAGGTTCCAGAATCCCTGATGAGTGTTCCCAGGCCTCTTGCAAGGTCCTCAGGGTTCCTGTAAAGGTCACTCTTGTCCCCTGAAGGGCCTTATAAGGGCCTCAAGGTTCCTATGAGGGCCTGAAAGTCCCAAAAAGGTTCCAGAATCCCTGATGAGTATTCCCAGGCCTCTTGCAAGAGCCCCAGGGTCCCTGGAAAGGTCCCTGGGACCCGGGTCCCTGCGATGGTCTTGAAGTCCCGGTATGAAATAAACAAATATGATTAAATGAAAGACCTGGTACTGCTGTGCCTCATAGTGATAGTCCAGGCCCCTCTCACCATCCTCCTCACTCCCTTCCTGAACCGAATCAGAATCACGTCTAAGCATTTGAACAGCTGTCACATACTTCCTCAATTGTTGTCTCAATAATTCATTCTCTCTATTCAACGCCTGCACCTGTACCTCGTGCCTCTCAAGATAATTCTGATGCTGTCTCTGGAGTCTTGCGAGTTGCATTCGACTGGTGACAGCATCCTCCCTAGAATTCTCGAGGACCTCTCCCATGGCTAGAAGTCTCGTTCTCAATGCCTCGACATCCAATTCCCCGGGATCGAGATGGGGATCAAGCCCGAGTGGTTCAGTTGCCTCAATGGCCGGCTCAGGATCGAGAAGATCTGACTTGAGGGACTCCTGGAGGGACTCGAGATAATTCGAGGAAACAAAATCGTCGAGTGTCTGATCTAGGGGAGAAACTGGCAGCAATCCCCCAACACTTCCCACATCTGTCAAGGGTGTTAGAACTCGATTGTCCTCCTGGTGATCGCCGGGGGATACGCCAGGCGATGGAATCGATGAAACATCTCCTGAATCATTGACTCCCTTGATGTACCCTGGGGCTGATTCTGGGGGGACTGAGGCACCTGGGGGTGTTTGCTGTCCCTGGGGATGTTCACCAGGGGTAGTTCCCGGTGGAGATTTGGTGGAGGGTATCCCAGAGGGTTGACCTTCCTGAGAATTCTCTGGAGGTGTCTTTTCACTTTTAACAATGTCTTCTACACCACCTCCTGGGGATTTATTGGCTACACTGATATCGGTACTCATTACCCCCGCGATCCCAGAGACTTGATTGTCAAATCCTGGAGAGTTTAGACAGGTTGGAGGAGCACTCAGAGACACGCAGTCGTTGATACTGTCGTTATCCGACTCGAGTTCGTCGTCAAAGGAGATTATGTGGGTTGGAATACGTCGTTTGGAGCGCAACGAGCCCTCAGGATGATTTCTAATGGACGATGAGATGATGGGCTCACTCTGGGACGAGCCGTTACGTCTCTCTGAGGACCACGTTCTGTCGTCCAGGTCCTCGTTGTCAATTCTGATGGCGAAGACTATTGTTCCAAGGCCCGCTGCCACGTTAGGCAGCAGCTGACTGCGCTCCTGATCCAGCAGGAATGACCAGTCCTCGTAGAAGGGGCTCAGAGTGTCCGAGTTGATGATTGAGTGGAGGTGACGCTCCAGGGAACGCTCATTCAGGGCAGCACGCAGCCAAGCTCTGCCTCTACCGAAGTCTGTGTGGACTTTTCTCAGAATGCTAAAGCGCTCCTGCTCGTGCCACGTCAGTTGCTCCTTGATGCAGGGCCAGAATGCCAGCTCCGGCGAGAATTTCGAGGTGCCTGACACCAGGTCGGACACGTGGCTATAAAATTTTTTAAGAATATGGGACAATTTTTTATCAAAATTTGCTAATTGAATTTTTTAGAAGTTAGACGTAGACAAGATTGAATTACTTCAATTATCAATAACTCGAGATTGGCCGAAGGGAATTGGATGATTTTTATTTCATATTGAAGCTGAAAGCCAGAGCTTCAAAATGAATCCAAAATCATTAATTTTCACTCTGCCAATCTCGAGACATTGGCCATTGAAGACGTGCCTGCCACACTCTCCGCTAAATGACACAAGTTTGATGAATTAATTAAAAAATTAATTCTCAATTCGAAATTGATAGAGATCTTTAACTGACAAAATTGGAGGTCGCTTTCAGGAATCTCAGAGTGAATTTTTAGTTGAGTAAGTACCGGAGGGCCAGGTTGAGCTTGTCAATTCCCTTGGTCTTCAATCCATGACGGAATATCGCCTCGAAGGACTGACAGAGTCTGGAGATACACTGGTCTGACTCAGTCGCCAGCTCCATTCGACCTCCAAATCTCACGTGACAGGACTTGGCAGCGGCCAGGAGCTCCTCCTGGAGTTTTTCACGGTCCACCGCGTGATTCACCTCGGCGGGGAGTTCCGATGGGCTCGGAACCATTGCCGACATCATTCGAAGTGCCTATAGATTCCGAGGCGTTGTGAAAAAAAAAACAAATTGCAGGAAATGAAACGCTCCATCAATTCCAGAACAAAAAATTCAATTATTTCAGGCCCAAAAAGCCTGAGACAAGTGTTTTTCTTACAAAAAAAAATCCACTAGTTCAATAATATTTCCTTTTCAATTTTCCAAGCGAAAAATAAGAGACAGTCTCTCATGAGAAAAACCGTGGCAATTTTCCCGTGGCCACAAAATTTTCCCTAATAAAAATTGAAATAATTAATTTTACCATTTACGCCTGTTTTAAATTGTCGATAATAACAAATTGTCCTTGGAAAACCAGTGTTGTCTCCTAATCAGAGGCCATGTGTTCCCACATCCGTTGTCGTCACTTTTCCCAGCGATTGGCAAACAAAAAAATAAATACGCAGCTGATTTTCACAGCCAATGATCGAGCATTATTTCACTTTTCCACAAATACTGACTCTTGAAATCAATAGAATCTACAAAATTGTCGTTTTCCCAGATCAATTTCACTTTCCCTGAACGTAGACGGTCTCTCCAAGGTCGTCAGGCCCCCAAAACCCGTCCGTTCACTGATTTTCCAGGAGAAACTCGTCTCCCTGTCAATTTGCCATCGGTAGTTGACAACAATTGACACTATTTACGGATTTTCCTTGACGTTTGACAGGAATCAACACCAAGGAAAATTGTGGATATTTTTGCCCGCGGAGGGGCAGACGACAATCTCCCATTAAAACCACGAGATGTCAGTAGATATCAGCAGGCGCCATCTTGATTCGAGAGCCAATGGACTTACCATCCGATTAGCAAAAAAAAATTTGCAATTCCTTTTGTCCTCCGTCGGTAAGTGTCCTGGATCCTTAAAAAATGGCCACGGCCAACTGAAGGGCCTGGGGGCCTCCGGATGAAATTAAAGGATGAATTTGGATGCCTGAAAGCCTCTTCTGGCCCCACTAACCTCTTGAAACTTCAATCAGGTGTCTTCCACTCCACCAGTGGATAGGATTTGACCTGCAATCGATAATTCCAGGTTCCCCTGCACCTGGTGCAGCCACTTGTAGATAATCTCAGCCAGTTCCAAACCCGAGAACACACTGACAGATTGACAAGCCATTGTTATTGTTTATTTCATCAAGAAAAACCATTATTTACCCCCAGAAGAGACATTTTCTCCAATTTTGGCAGGTGTTCCAGAGCGAAATGGCTTCCGGGTTCAGTGGGGCCCTGCAAATAACCAGCCTGGATGATTTTATAACTCCATCGCAGGTCAGATAACCTCAAGAACAATGTTCATGATCATTACAAAATGTTTAACCAACTGATTATTTTTTTTTCTCCACCAGGAATGCATAAAACCGATCGAGGTGCTGAAGTCCACGAGTAAAACCGGGTCTAAAATCAAGATTCAGGATGACGGGGCGTATGTGGAGCTCAATGAGGTGCCAATAATAATATTTAATGTGTCTGGTTCTCTCGGTCCCCTCATCTGGCCCAAGTTGTCTTGACAAACTCCTAAATATCTATTCTATCTTCCCAGCGAGGCCCCGAGAAGCTGCAGAAGGTGGAGATAACCCTGGCAGACTGTCTCGCCTGCTCGGGTTGCATAACCTCAGCGGAGAGTGTCCTAGTGAGCCAACAATCCCAGGAGGAGCTCCTGAGAGTCTTCCAGGAGAATGAACTCCTGAAATCCCAAAACAGTACACCAAAGCTCATAGTAGTCAGCCTGTCAGTCCAGCCGGTCCTCTCCCTCTCCCAGAAATTCAATCTTGACCCCGGTGAGACAACAAGACGACTCTCTGGTTACTTCAAATCCCTGGGTGCCGATCTAGTCCTGGAGATGTCAGCTGCCGAGGACTTTGCACTGCTGGAGGCGGCAAAAGAGTTCACCGAGCGCTTCAAGTCCCATCGGGAGGGCTCCAAGGGACAATTACCAATGCTGGCATCTTCGTGTCCTGGATGGGTCTGTTATGCTGAGAAAACTCATGGCAATTTCATTCTACCCTTTATCAGTGTCACCAAATCTCCTCAGCAAATCATGGGCTCACTCGTCAAGAATTATCTCGCCGAGATGAGATCCCTCTCTCCAGAGGGCATTTATCATATCACTTTGATGCCCTGTTATGATAAAAAACTGGAGGCGTCGAGGGAAGATTTTTATAACAAGTATTGGCTATTTTTGTGGTTAACCCTGGTAAAAACGGTCCAATTATTTCCCCAGAGAGGAATAATCAATTGGCAAGGGAGAGAGTATTTTTGAGCGAAGTGAGGTTAGAATGCCCACTTTCGGTCCATGTAGGCAGAAAATGGTTTATTTCTCGACTAGGCAAGAAAAGTAGACAAGTCCTCCCCACGAGAAAAATTACGACCCGAGTGGAAGGCGAGGGTTGTAAGCAGGTGGGGAATGCTTGTCTGAACCTCCTCTCGAGGATGGAATACGATTTTCCTGCCAAAATGGACGAGAGCGAGCATTCTTGAGCGAAGTGAGGTTAGAATGCCCACTTTCGGTCCCCCGTAGGCAGGAAAATAATCAAACCCGCATCTCTGGTTGAGAGACATGATTCAATTGATGTTCTAACCTCCATTTTTCGCAGAAGATGCAGTCCAAACTATTCAATTGCTTATTTACTCATTAGTTGAACGAGATATGGACTCTCTGACGCTATTTTATCGACAGATTGAGAGAGACCCGAGACGTCGACTGTGTGATAACGAGCATAGAACTGGAGCAGATGTTGGAGAGCCAGGGGAAGAGTCTGGCTGAAGTGGAGCCAACACCCCTGGACCGACCATTCGCCACCGATGAACAATCAGAAGTGGATCTCTGGTCTCACAGGGGCTCTGGCTCCGGTGGTTATGCCGACTTCATCTTCGAATATGCAGCGAAACATCTGTTCCAGATTTCCGGAGCTAAACTCGAGCTCAAGAGTCTCAGAAATCCTGACTTCCTGGAGGGGCTTCTGGAGGACAATGGTGAAATTCTCCTCAGGTTTGGGGTGGCCAATGGCTTCAGAAATATCCAGAATCTCGTGCAAAAAATGAAGAGAAGCAAATGCTATTATCATTACGTCGAGGTGATGGCTTGTCCAGCTGGTAAGGCTCATTTCATCATTCACTTGTTGAGTGAAACAAAATGGCGACAGTTTTTTCATCGCCGGAAATAAAAAACTGGGGGATTAATTCTGATTTTTGTCACCAGGATGTCTCAATGGTGGTGCACAAATTCGCCCTCAGGATGGCTCCCAGCCCCGGGAATTGGCCCAGAGGTTGGATAAAATTTATCACGATCTCCCCGAGAGCAATCCTGAGGCTAATAAAGTTGTTCAGCATTTGTACAATTCTTGGTTAGGATCTGGACACACGGACAAAGCCTCGGCATTTCTTCACACTCAGTACCACGAGATTGAGAAGATGAGCAGTGCATTGGCCATGAAATGGTGATACCAAACATTATAAATTAATAAATTGTTAATAAAAATTATAAATTACGCCAGCTGATAATTGAATTCGGTAAATACCACCACTAGACCTGAAATTCTCCCGAAAATTGCAGTTATCTGATGAAAAAAAAATATTTCCAACAGCACAACAATTGTTTCAACTCACGTTTCCATAAAAAATGAACAAAAATAATTTATTTATCAATGTAAATAACAATTAAAAAATGTCGTTCACGTTTAATAATTAACACAAATTGCAATTATTGTGGTTATAATAATAGCTCTCACACTTCGACTAGTTTTACATTTCTCTCTCTCTCATTCCGTTTGTATTTTTTTTTCATTAGATTCTTCAATTACTGAAGTAATTATTACGTTAATTGATCAAATGAAGCCAAGCATTTTTTTTCTTGGTAATCTTAGACGTGAAAAATATGATTTCAATGCTTGAAATAAAACTTAATCCTATCGATGATTATTCTACGCTGTGCAGATGCTAGAGATCACAAGACGAACGTTGTACTGTTGCAAAATGACTTTCATCGATTTTTTTTTTTCCCCCATTAAAATCCAATGAACAATCATTATTTTGGTGTTTTCAATGGCTCAAAAATTAATTCATGAATGGAGATTATTAATTAGACGTTTAATTATTTACATACACCTTCAAAAGACGTGAAAAAAAAAAGGCAAAACTTCTCTGAAAATCCCTAAATCATATTAAGAAGAGATTGGAATGATTGAATTTCTCAACTATCAAGACTTTCCCCCCTAACCATCAACACCACCAAGAGATAGAAAATAAATTTTGCACTTGAGAAGCCAAAATTGATGATAAAATCCTCTATTATTCCATGAAATCCAAAAATTATCTTCCTATTGCATTCATTCACATCACCTAACCTCAAATATCTCTCCAAAATGACAAGGATTATCTCGTATTGTCATTAACAATGACATTATCATTGTCCACATCATCTTGTGATTTTTTATCAATCTCAATATCTGTACTGAGACCATCCTCAATGTATCTTATTTCATCACTGTCAGTTGTGAAAATTATCTCACCACTTTCACCCAAAAAATCATTACAATTATTCACTTTAATCAGCCATTGTTGATTACTGGCAACATCATGAGACACTATTATAAATAATTCCTTCTCCTTACTCTCAATTTGGTCCTTCAGATATGTCAACAAATCATCCTCATTGCCAATCAGCTGTGGTGAATCAAGTTTTGAGTCGAGATTGTAAAAGGCACCTTGAATTTTCTTGAGAGCAATCCAGTGGCGTTTCTTCAAGGGTAAAAGAACAAATCCCAATTTATATTCTGTGGGAACGTTGAGAATGAAGCCATCAATATTGTCGAGACAGAGACACTTTGGATCCCTTGAGGAAAATAATAAATAATTATTTATCCAATTTTGGGTAGAAGAAAATGAAGTGAGTGTATTATCCTCCGAACAAAACATTTGTCATCATCAGGAGGTGGCCAAAAGCTCCAGACGACTCACCTTCTCTTATCAAACCAGATAGCCTCGCAGCCCTTCCTCTGCAGTGCAGCCATGATGACATTGATGTCATAATTACCCAGTCCCAAGAGTGACTTGTGAGGATTAATCCAAACATCAGGACTAAGTCCATAGCAAATCTGATCCAGCTCCTGTTTGCTGAAGCCCCTCTCTTGGAAAAGATTATTGAGGGCATGCAAGGCGCACAGCTCCTTCACCTGTAGCCCCGGCGAGCCCCCCCAAGACCCCAAAGATCCATTAGAAACCTCAAAAATCCTCAGACACTTCCGAAATAAATCTCAAAATTGATCTCCTCAAGCAGAAATAAAACCCCAGTCTTCCTCTCCAAATCCTATCTGGCTCCAGAGAGCCAGACAACTGGCTCAGAGATCCCTCCTAACCCTCAATCTCATCAGGTTCTCCAGCCATTCCAAAGAGACAATACAAAAAGCCAAAACCTCCCTCAAAATGATCCCCCAAAAAATTGAGATAAAAGCCCAAAAAAAGTGTTAAAAAAACTCGATGAGCCCTGAAAGTGCTCCTGAATGTCAGACTCACCTGTCTCTCATGATAAATCGGTCCAGTCATATCCCCCTGACCACTGGCCACCATTTTTTCACTACATATCTCCCCCAATCTCCCCAAGAAAGCCTCAACAAACTCAATTATTCCCCCTAAAAAATGAATTCTCAACTTTCCTGAAGGTTCTCTGACGTTTCTGATTCCTCTTGGAGGTATCCCCTAATCACAAAAGGGAACTGTTGGCACATATCTCAGATGGACACCTTCTAGGAAAAATGTTGATGGCAAAACAGATGGACAGACTAATAGTTTTCTAGACAATTGTCCAATAGGACTGATGGTTCAGTCCGCATGGAGGGATTTTCATCCTGAGTCGCAATTTTACGCCCTCACCTTTGCGGTGATTTCCAGAAGCTACATGCCAGTGACGACTGGGTCGGTACACGCGCAAACTTCAATATATAATAAAAGTATTTCAAGAAAGTATTTTTTTTTATGATTTTACGGTTGTCCCTTGATAGGATAGACCACTACCACTTCTGGGCCACTTCCAGAGTTACAGAGTCAACTTTGGGTCAGTCAGAGTTGCTGAGACAACTCGGAGACACTCCTAGAACTGGAGAGACAACTTGGGGACACTGGAGACCGCAGAGTTGTTCAGAAATCCTCAAAAATGAGAATAATCTGCTGAAAAGCCGATAAAATCCAAAAAGTGGCCGAAAACAGGCAGAAAGATCCAAAAAGGGGTACCCAGGCGTCATCTTCCTTCAAAAAACCAAGATTTAGGCATCCCCGGTCGGCCAGCTGGCCAGCCGGACAGCTCCGGCTGCCCACAGGCTGAAATCCCAAAAACTCAAAGGGGGGACCCTTTCTATTTTTTCGATTTCTACCAAAGTCTGCACTATTTTGACGATATCTCAAAAACTATTGATCCTATCGCCCTGGGGTTGGTTTCATTCGAAAGCTGAGCTCATTTCCCATTGATATAGGGTATCGAGAAATTTTTAAAAAGATTTTTTCGCCCCTTTTTTGGCAATTTGATGAATTTCAGAAAAATTGCAAAAACCGTTCGAAAAATTTTTTTATAAATTTTCCAATAGCCTATATCGATGGGAAATGAGCTCAGCTTTCGAATGGGCCCTACCCCAGGGCGATAGGATCAATAGTTTTTGAGATATCGCCAAAAATGTGGTCAGCCGGCCGAAAATCGCTGAAATCGAAAGGGGTTAGCCCAGCCAAAAATCGAAAAACCAAAAAATTCCTAAAAATGAAATCTGAGAGGCTATATCGATCGGAAATTTCCTCAGCTTTTCAAATCCGTTGGAATTTTTGAGCTACGCCTGATAGTTTTCGAGATATCGGCAATTTTGTGAAAAAAAAATCAAAAAAGTGCCCTAAAAGTCGGTAAAGGGCTGAAAATATCCTAGAAGTGATGCCAAATGGGCCCAAAAACGAAAGTAAAAACCCCTAGAACCCCCTCAGCGCTCAAAAACTCTCAAAAACGACGAGAACATGCTGAAAAATCGAAAAAACTGAAAAA
>JAPYZM010000276.1:0-37860 GCA_030522845.1 Psyttalia concolor
CTACTTTCGTTTTTGGGCCATTTTGGAATCGGTTTCAGGAGATTTTGAGCCCTTTAGCGATTTTTAGGGCCTTTTTTAGATTTTTTTCTCACAAAATTGTCGATATCTCGAAAACTATCAGGCCTAGCGCCAAAATTCCAACGGATTTGGAAAGCTGAGGAAATGTCCGATTGATGTAGCCCCTCAGATTTTATTTTTAGTGATTTTTTGGACTTTGGCTTTTTTTTTACCCCTGAGGCCGTTCGATTTCAGCGATTTTCGGCTTGCTGATCACATTTTCGGCGATATCTCAAAAACTATTGCTCCTATCGCCTCGGGGTTTGTTCCATTCGAAAGCTGAGCTCATTTCCCATCGATATAGCCTATTCAAAAATTTCGGAAATGATTAGTTCACCCCTTTTTTTATAATTTTATAAATTTCCAAAAAACTGTAAAAACTATTTGACACAAATTTGCTGATAAAAAATATTCTAATTTATACATTGGCTTGAACAAAAGTGCGAACGGGACTTGGATGTCATCGGAACAGTCCAAGCATTAATTTTCGGGTTTCAGATCAAAACATCATCGGCATTAGGTTTAAAGATATCTATCGAGAGCGCAGGCTGCCATTGGAATATAATCTATAATGGAGTTGTGAAAAATGTCAAGTCGAATAAGAAAAGTAATTGCGGATAGAAAGGCATACACATCATACAATTGTTGGACAATAAAAATGTTGGAATTTTTCGAAAGTGGTTTTGGATCGTTGCGATTGAATATTACATCATTTCCACGAGATTCAAAGGCACTCATGGAACTTTAATTGATGAGATTTAAATGATGGGACCAGTCAATCTTGTCTTTGAAATTTGTAAACTCAGGTCATTAGGGAGTAGTAAACAATATAAACACTCGATTTATTTTCAGTTGACGGCTTTTCCATTTTTGTCTAATGGTCATCATAACATTTTTTAATAAAATTAATCTTTGAGTCAAGAGTGTCATTAGATTTGGAAAAAAAATAGTCTCAAGCCAATGATTTAGGAATTACTTATTCAATGACACGCGAATCTCAATCGGTTATCTTTCGAACGTTTCGATTGCAATAGAAGTTCCTTGACCTGTAGAGATATTGCGAGATAGTCGTCAAGGCCGTCACTTTTTTTATCGAAAACTTCTACTATTTCTTCTGGTATTGGTTAATTCTTTGAGGAAAAAGTTTCTGGTTACCGGCGATAATTCTCCGAACTCATTTCCCTCAAAAATCATTTTCCATAAAAATTAAAACGATTATCTTTCCCAGGGAACGCACGAAATTAATTATCAGGACATTTGGCGACTCTAAAAAATTATGACTCGAAAATTTGATGGTACGAAGGGAATTCTCTGTATTCCTGACGTTTTCGAAAAATTTCAGACTCAGTGACTCCATTTTTCCATAAAAAAAATTAATGAGATCATTTCCAAATGTTCTGAGGTATACAAAAATATTAACAAAAATAAAAAACTGCTCCTTCCGCGTCTCTTATCGAGACATTCCCTACGCGAGCCTGTCTTAAATTCTCCACTCCCCAAAATTTGCGTAGAAAAAATTTCCACTCTAGAAAATTACCCAGCCTCAAGCCCAATAGTGAGAGACAAAAAAAAAATAATTAACAATTCAACTGGTGACGTAAAAAGTTGGGAGTGTGGAAGGAATGACGATTTTGCACTACTGAAAACAAGAAACACTGGTTCGATTAAATGCGATAAAATCATCGTAAGAGTCGTCTAGTTCTTCTGCCGGTTTGCTCCTCACCTTTGGTATCCGAACGACATGCGATTGAACGCGCGAGGCATTGCCGATCGTACATGTCCCGAGCGCATCCTTTCACTCTCGGTTAAAACGTGTCCCACAGGCACAGACACCAACAAATATAAACACATTGAGCGCGTAATTCTGTGTGTTCGACCTTTTCCACCAGCCGATGCAAAGAAGATGCCTGAGACTCAAACTCACGGTGAAAGCGTCCGTTAACTCCGTTACATATTTTTTATTTTCAATTAGAAAAAAATGTTTATTTCGTTGTTTATTTGCTCGAACGTTATCTCACCCAACTAACAATCTCCCGAGGCTTTCTTTCTGCGAGAAAAAAATTCTATTGGCGATCGATTTTTTTTTTTCAGATCCACGAACGTATGACACCGGAAGAGGTGTTGTCCGTGTTCCAGGCGTCGTCTCATGATGACGGTGAGTTGACAAAAAAAATTATTGGAGATTGAGGGACGGGAGAGTTGGTAGTGAATGGGCTTGGGATGAGCATTTCGTTTATTCATTGGAGAAAGGAATGATCGTCGGGTTTAATCGGATTAAGGAGACAAAGAAAATGGGGAAGGGCATCGGAAATTTGTCTGGGCTTTGTGATCGACGATAGGGACAGAAAAAAATTATTTTCAGGAAAAATTACTTTGATCGATTAATGGAAGTGGAGATTTGCTGCAGAAGAGATCATATGAGGTCGAAAAAAATCGATCTTTTCGATTTTTCCTGGGGAAAAAAATATCTGTAGGAAAAATGTCTGAGAGGAAAAACAATTTTATTTGATCCACGGGGAAATCACGATAAAAATCATTTTTTCTGTCAGTGGAGTGGTCGAAAAGAGGAGATGATTTTTATTAGATCAGCCCGCTCGGCTCCAACGTAAACGAAAAAAAGAATTCCTCAGTGGAGATATTTAACGGGATTAATAATAATACCATCAGATTCTTTTATTCCCTCGGTTTGGATAGGATAATCTTCCCCGGATAAACATCTCAATTAACCGATCGCGTGCATACTAGTCTCATTGATCACTTTTTCTCCCTCTACGAGCCGCGAATATCAATTATGATCCCTGAGAATGCTCTTTTGTGCTCCAGTCAAGCGAACAGATTATCCAAAAATATTGTCCTTTTTTTAAACACCTGAATAAAATATCAGATTCGCAAGAGAGCTGGCGATTCGTCATAGTTCTCCACACCATTGCCACTAAATTTTCACGAAAAAAAATAAAATAAAAATGGATAAAATTATGTGGACGTGAGTTATGCATACAATCTCGGGAGGCTCGGGATTGCTTGGATGAGTCATCGATGCCCATTAATTGGTCATGGATTTATTTATAACTTTAATTCTCATTTTTGTCATTTCTTTTTCATCCTCGAGTGTTCTCCATCTAAAGAGCATCCAGAAATCTACAAATTGATGTTGACGTGAATCACCGATCTCTCATGAATTATTTATCATCGTAGTTACTCACTAGAGTTGTATGACCCTTTAAAGTACTTCCTCGAGTCAATAATGGAAAAATTGTGCAAATATTATACTCCCCGAGATTTCGAGAATGAATATTCGATTTATTAAGAGCATACCAAGGTCATACAAATCGATTATTTACGATAATGGATGGTGCAGAATATTGTATTTTAAGAGGAACAAAAATCAGTTAAAGTCATCAATAAAATTCGTATACTTTTTTATTAATGAATATTACATTTTTTGGAACGATGATATTGTATTGGCGATTAATTTTGATTTGGTTAAATAACAAAATTCAAGACTCTGAAAATATTAAATATCATTCGTTGATGACTCTGAAAATATCAAATATCATTCTCCTTAGTCTACGATGACTCTAAGTTCAGATGAGAAATTAGGAAGACGGTAAGGAAACCGGAGACCATGGCATTTGACTGACGAGATCTTGACGTGAAGCTGTTAACATATTCAAGTTAAAATTCCGTGGCCTTCCGTTTTTCATTGTATTTTAATAAATTTCGGATTATAATTCGATCCCAAGTACTTGAGAAGTCATTGTGAATGTGGAAAAAAAAATGATGGCTAATCGGCGATGAGAGGCCGGTAGCATTTTTTTTTTAACATATTTCTCTCTTCAATTTTATTTCGACACCAGAAGCCAACGCAAAAAATTTCTCTGAGTGTTTGGTTAGGTTTGTTTAAATGTGAATGATCAAAAAATCGAATTTTATAATCAATTGAAAATAATTGGGAAGGAGAATGTCATTGAGTGATGTCATTTGACATTGAGCTCGTTAAATTAACTAATTTCTTGAACAATAAATCAGACAATCAATATTTTTACTCAATCGTTATTAATGTTGATACTAGTATGCACAAAAATACGGAAAAAAAATTCCGGAAAGAAGATAAACGTGGATAGGATAATTTAATAATTGACAGAATAATTAAAAACAATTTTCTGTTGGTCAGTGCCAGCATACGAGGTGGTTCCAGTCCTCCATACGATACAGAAGCGAAGCCCGGAAGTAACACCGGAAGTTCACCTTAGAGCGTTTGGAGAGAATTATAATTTATCACTGGAGTCAACGAAAGGTCTTCTCAAGCCTGGAAAACATGTGTCCATGTGGACAGTATCCAGAAATGTCTCGAGTCCCGATGGCCTCGAGTACGAAGAAGTACCAGAGGTGAACATCATCAATACAACCGCGCAATGAGGAATATAAATTTTTATACACTTATGGAGCTCTCCGTGCGCTCATTATGCTAATTTATCGCTCTTTCTATTTTTTTTGTGCTTGTCTGTTGGATATTCTGAGCAATTCTTTCTTTCCATTATTTCTATAAAAATGCTCATGCATTTTTAATTTTTTTTCTTCGATTTCTGCAGTGGAAAAATATGAAATATCAAGCGGAGAGAAATTTTGCTCAATAACAATTTGACAATATAAATAATTCGATAGAAAAACCGATCCCGCGTTTGACGTTCGATCGACTGTCGATTGCAGAATCGAGGCGCTCGGAATATCGATTAGTATAGCGATTTGAGTGTAGTTCGATTTCGACTCCAGCTGATAAGATCGGAAATGAATCGACTGCTTGGGGGGGTTGATCGCCAGAGAATTTCAGATGAGAAAATCGCATGTCCAGAGTCCACAATCGTCTTCCACAATCGATCGCCCCCGATTTTCATTCGATTCCATCGCCTGAGATCCAGATCGAACTCTACTCGAATGCTAATCGATATGCTGAGTACCTTGACTCTCCAATCGACGGGTTCGCCAGGGTTGCCTTAGGAAAGACGTTGCGACGAATTGATAACGATGAAATTTTTTTAGGGAAGCGCAGACATCGGTGATATCTACCAGGACCCAAATAACATGGCGTCCATATTGTTACATCGAGATGCAAATGGGAAAGTCCTCGTGGTAAGTAATTTTCACGTGTCGTCTGCATAATTTCTTCCCCCCCGCCATTTTTGCCTTCATTGCCTTACGTCACTCAGCGAGCCACGGTTATTATGCTCTCTCGGATGTTTCATCAAAACTCGGAACCGAGCCCCACGATAAATTGAGGTACACCAGGCCAGTCAACAATGCGACTGGAAGTCTCTCCTGTAATTATAGCGATAACACTGAGGCCACCGAGTGCGGTTTTGTCTGACGAAAACAATTAGAGGGTGGAGAACAATCGTGGCCAGTCGCATGGCGGATGATATATTGCGAGATGACCAGGAATTGTAATGCAATACTTCCAGGCATTTGATTTCTTTTTTTTTCTCTTCATTTTCCCCAGAGTACGTCAATCAGATTTCTCAAGAAGTCTGTCGTGTTGGGGACAGGGATCGATCTGGGGGATTTATTGATGATCGTTGTAGAGCCGGTTAGCCCGAGAAAATGTTCCGATTGGGTTTAGAATGTGAATATTTTTCTCCGCGTAAATTTTGGGGATTAACTAATTGAAGGGATGATTTTTTTTCATTGATAATTATCAGTCAATTCTCAGTTATTTTCAGGTATAATCAATTTTCCCTCCCAAATGATGAATTTAATAACAATTGTTCGATAAAATCACCGCATTGATTGCCATTCAGAGATTGTAATTATGACAAACTGCTGTTTGCGGGAGTTATCAAGGTAAAAGACAATTAGAGGGTGACGAAGTGCTGGTGTCCTCGCGTGGCTACTCCATCTTTTTCAATTCTCTCTTTATTTTCATTGCAATAGACAACACACCCGCCGCGTACCACAGAAGCATTCTCGGTAATAACGATGTACCTCGGTCACGCACTGCTCATCATCGTGGTTGCACACCTTCATTTGATGTCCTCAAGTTGCTTGCAATAGACACTTTATAACGTCGGTGCGACATACTTCACTGGCTAACGAGTGAATCCGGTTTTCGGATGTGCTAATCGTAATCCTAAATTAATTGATTGATTTAATTAATTGACTTCCAACAAAATAGCTCAGCTGATTTATCTTAAATATTTCTCAGTCGGAAGAAGCTGGCTCAATTGTTGTCTGCCCAATTTTTTGTAGAGCGAAAATTTTCCCAACTGGTTTACATTTCTAGACAGTTAGGGGTGCTCTATTAACTTCGAAATTTTTTCGTTTGAATTATGAAGGGGACTAATTGTCGGGCTTAATGCGGGTGAAACAGTTCTGAAGGGATGCAACACCTGACATTTTGCCCCCTGACATTTCCTACTGATATAATTATAAAACCCATTAATTTTCGTGGTATACGGTATCGGGGAACTCCATAAATTCCAACTCGCTCCAGTAGTTACATGCTAACATCAATATTATGAAGTGCAGTGACTCAATAGCGCATGCTAATTATACTACAGTGACCCATTATGTAATTTCACAATGTACAAGCGTTGTTCGCTGATGAACCCGCGTGTTATGACCTTTCGCTTTCACTCTTTCTTGGGTTACTTACCTGCGTAGGGATTCGATGACATTAACGGACTGTTTATTATTTTTGTTATTATTTTTTTTTTTTGGGGGAACGCGACAGATGGGGAATATTGGTTCGGAGCTCGTCATTCGACCGCTTCCTGGACGCGTCCTCGACGAGGTAGTTCCTAGTATTGCAGCTCTTCAGGAGGAGAATTCACTGCCAAATGGGACGAGGAGCAGAAGAGATTTGAGTCAGACCCATCATCATGTGGTTTTTAAACGGGTCGAGAGGCCCATCGCTGATGAATACAGCGACTTCGGTGAGGATATGCTTTTTTTTTTAATTTTCAATTATTGGTTTTCAACAATTAAACGAATGATGGATAATTTGTTTTGAAAAACTCCGGCTTATCGGAAATTTAATTGAAATTATGCCGGTAAATGTAAATAATTGCTGGATATTTATTAATTTTCCTGCAACAATTGTCGATTATTTCTCAGTTAAAATTTTATCAAATTTTTTCAGGTTCCAAAACGAGAAAAATCGAGCATTCCTCTCCTTCTGTCAATCCCACTCGGATTATATTTATAAGAATATTTTTAGTTTGTTGTTATTTAAAAATATTTGTAATAATAATTTTTTCAAAAGGACTGGAATTTTTAAAATTACGTCTCGCTTGATATTTTTTTAATCTTTTCTCCAGTAATTTCTATCATTATAACAGTTATTATCTTTCAAGTAATTTTCTATCTGTGCACAATTTGTTGAGATGCTTCCGGATAATTTTTCTTTAATTTACCCATCCGGGTGAATGAATATTTGCCGCCAATTAATGCTGATAATTACTGATTTTGTTTAATTATGAGACTAAACTATTTTCTCATTAATTTTCTGACTTTCGCAACAATGACTTCCTTTCAGCGCTCATGGAGCCGGATCATCTGGCCAAGCGGTTCAGGTCGAAGAGATCGATTACACCGGGGAGGTCAAAGCGCGATGCACCTTACGTAATTTATCCGGAAATCCTTTGCATCGTTGACTACGATGGTTACAGGTAAGGGATTGGAGAAAAAAAATTCAGTGAAGAATTATCTCAATCAAACAAATCGCTCCCTAGAGAAAGTACTCTCTTGTAAACTCCAACTCCAGCTGATTTTTTATTTGTCAATCAGTTGGCAGACAGCACTGGATAAACTATTCGTTGGAAGATTGTTAATACGTCAAGTCTTTATTAGTTATAAAAACGGAGACAGTGCAAATTATTAATGACATCCCATCCCATAAAAACTGAAATTCCATTGCATTTTTTGTTTCCTTGCTCGAAGGAAGGATCTCGGCGCTCGCAACGAGCAGAATGTATGTAAAAAAAATCATAAAAATTGAGAATTATCTCTATTACAAAATAAGTGAAACATTTTCAGTTAATAACATATTTTTCCGCAATTATTCTCCAATTGGAATTATTTTAAGCTTATCTTCTTTGGAAAAATTTATGTTTCAAACGACGTCATATAATTTTTTAAAATGAATGTTTATTTTTATTTCTTTATTTTACATGCATATATATTATTATACATACGTACCTGTGACTAAAAATAATTGAATATTTATAACGAGAAAAATATTATTTATTTTTTAAATTCTTAAAAAGTGCTGAAACATTTTTTTTTTTCAAATCTAAAGATAATGAAAGTAAAAATTAAGTACAAACTCACTCATTAAGTAATTAGTATCCTCAAATTAAAATAACCAGCGTTATTATTCCAGACTGCACGGGGGAGACAATGTCCAAATAAAAAGATACTTCGTCTCATTCTGGAATGGTGTGGACATGAGGTATAAACTCCTGAAAGGTCCCAAGATTCGCATCAGCATCGCCGGAATTATTATATCACGGGTAACAATAAACAATTGTCAATTTCACATTCACTAATTTTGTACATAACCAAATGGCAAACAATCGAAATGAAAGTAATGGTCGACATTTCTCCATTCCCATCTCTTCATTATCTCAATTGAAAATAGGGAAGAGATGCAACACCTTACTTGGAAAGAAATCGCGTGGGACGTGATGCGATTGACTCGGCGGCTGCACTGACCGACATGGGCAAATATCTTTTCCGGGAGAGGAGGCTTCCGGTTTACGACATTGCTGTTGCAGTGACAAAGTAAGGACAATCGTTACTCTAAGGCAATTTGTTGGAAATCATATTTAAAGATTTCGGTACTTTTGTAGCTATTTATTTAATCCGGAAATCCTACTCTACTCCTTATTTATTTTTAGTCACCGGCACTGGAAGTCATTCGTATCATTCACTTCTTGATTTAAATGAAGAGATAGAATTATTTGGCCAGTGAAATTATTACTATTTTTTCCTCTCTAATAATAAAAAAAGAACACCCAAATTTTTAATTTTTTGATTTCCTAAATTGAAACTTCAAAAGTCTCGGCTTGAGACTGTTAAGAATTTTCAATTGAGATACTCTTGAACTTATCAAATTTATTTTTAATTGAAATTGTATACCATTTTCTAACAAATGTTTAAGACTTTTCCGCATTTCCGCGATTTTCTTAGTCTTCTCATTCTGTTCAGTAATTCGATCTTCCACTGGACTATTGTTTAAATAATTCTGCCACTTTGGGAGGGCGTTTTGAAAAGCTATCCACAAATTATTCTAGGATGACCTTGAAATATGTAGAACTGTTACTATTACGATTTTTTAATATGCAATTATGAACACATTCACTCTACTCCTGTATTTTCTTCCCACTTTTTTTTCTCAACAATAGGTATGATATGTGCCGTCGTAGGAAGGGCGGCCGATGCACTAAGGGAACAGCCGGTATGGTTTATTACATAGAGACAAATGATTCCTAAATGTTCATGTTTTTTTTGCATAATCGGATTTACTTGAGTTTCATTTGCCACTATCACATGCCACTCATGGAAGTAGTTAGAGTAATTTAATTGCCAAATTAATCTCACAGTTGCTATTACATGGGAGGGGAAAAGTATTGTCAAATTAAACTATACTTATTATTAAACAAACAATTTTTTCGCAGTGCCTAATAAAAATTCCGAGCAATTGTCCGTTGCCACATTTGTTGTCTCAGTTTTCGAAATATTGAGGATATAAATTCCACAGAAATACTTTTCATTTGTAAAGTGTAATTAAAAATACGGGAAAAGAACTCGGAAACTGCTGGAGGAAAATTGTTTGCTTTCGCCGTTGGATAGAATTTTCCGGTTTTTTTAAAGATACTATTTTTAATTTTATCGAATCGAGAAGAGAGATTTCCTTTTATAATTTGAGAATTCTTGCCCTCCCACGAGATAATCGGAGAGTAAATCATCAAGATCATCTGAAGATTGAGGGTTTTCAAGGCTCACGATCATAATTTACATAAATTGGACTCCAATACGAAGATTATATTGAGAGAAAAACTGATCTAATATTACAACTGAGCTCCACCTGGAGAATTCATCACCTGAGTCTGAATCCTTAATAATTTATGAATGTCTCAGTCCGGGAAATTGTTTTTTTCTCTTCGCAATGTGTAATTTTACAAACACTTCGTATCCCATTCGGAAATTTCGACAGTTTAATTTCAAAAAATTTATCCAGCGGTTCTCGAGTATAAAATCAAGACTTGAGCGGATTAAATTACAAATTTTTGAATTTTAGGTTGACCTTTTCGAACAAAAATTGGTATTTTAAAAAATAATAGTATAGGATTTTTTTAAGTTGTTTTTCAGCGGAAAAAAATTCCTCCTCGATACCAAATCTTTTTTTCTCTCACTATCTCGTACATGCATGTGTTGACATCCCGTAGTATTGATAATCAGACCAGCTTGAGTAAATTATTTGGGTAATGGATTAGACTGGTAGCGATAAAAAAAAAACATGCAACATACAATCTAGTGGCCCCCAAGGATAAAAAACAACGCATCCGAGTTCCTAGAATGCGAACGGACTACGAAGTGACATTACATTGTCAATTTAATTATGAGGTGTGAATAATCTCGTCCAATTGCTTATTCACGTGCCCAACAATTGCGCGGAAAAGAAATATCGACAGGTTTTTGCACTACAGCTTTTTCCAACCCTCCAGGGAGCGCTCCCTAGATTTTATTTATTTTTCCCTTCATCTCGTTTTGGTTGTCTTGTTCTGTGTGATTTTTGATTGTCCCGTGACGTGGATTTGCATCACTGCAATGAATCATTTGTGATAAAGAAAAATGTTATTGTTGCGTTGCAGATTAGATATGTGCAGGAGGCAATACGCGAATGACGTGTGCAATAGAGGAACCGCAGGTACGTTTTCTCGAGAGAGAAATCGCATGAAGAGCATTTTCCCATTTGCTCAATACTTCCCGCACGGAGAGATTTATGCGGGACTTGTGTGGACAAATATTATCAAATGTGTGTGACGTTTATATTTTTATATACGTTATCCACAGATTTATTTGCATACACGGTTAGAAATTGAACGCGGAAATTTCAAGGACTTCGGTAGAAATTTGAGGAAAAATAAAATCGTGAACAGTCCGAAACGAAAAATAAATTCAATGCAAAAATCATTCGACTTAGAAATTCACTCGTTCGCGGAACGACATTGACATTTAAATAATTGAATCAATTTTAATTTCATTACATTTTTCAGATAACTATTTTGTTGAGGATGATTTATTGAAATTATCTTTCTAAAATCAGCAAATATTACAATTATAAAGAAAACTGGTTGCGCAGAATTAATGACAGTAAACTGAATTGAAATTGGAATGAATTTTTAGTTAACATCCGCGACTTTATAATTTTATAGACTTTCCGAACCGAATGGGGGAAATTAATACAATGCTCGTGGAGCAAAATTAAAATTAATGACACTTTGACATTTAATGGATTTTTATTCTGTCCATGAAATTTCAGTTTTTTTCTTCTAATGATGTATGTCATATAGTCCGCATTTATATCTGTCTCGTGTGAGTTCTCTACCTCTTGTGATATTTATCGTGCCTCCTTTCATCGTTCTGCTCCTACGCACTCTGCACTTATTTTTTATTATTCTATTATTTTTATTCACTCAAAAATTTGCGATTTTACGTCGCAAAGGCTGTTATTACCACCGCCAGATATTGTCACTGATTTAATTCACACGAATTTTATAATGTTTTTCTCTCCTCAAATTCAAGCACTCTTCGGGCACTGGCTTAAGAACTATCCGCAAGATTATCAATGGATACTTTTTTTGTTTCCATCGATTATTACGATTATCCACGTCTACCACTGTCCACTGCACCTTCTACGATACTTTTGTCTTCACTCTGACTGTCCTGACTCGTTATTTCATGTTTTATTTCGTTTATGTGTTTGGAATGTCCCTTAATTTTTCACTGAGACTTAAACAAAAAAATCATCCGCGATGTGGTAAGTTTCGACTCGATGAGGTTTTCATAGAATTTTGTGGATTCATCGGGTCACAAGATTTTTCATGGGAATTCATCAGCGAAGATCTAACCCGACATGCATGACTGCTTACGCTGGCCACTAGAATGGCTTCAAATACTATTTATTAAAATGAATGAAGAAGTTGAGAGTACTAGTGCTGTTGATAACATGTCGACTAATTCCGCGTATGAAAAAATTAGGCAAAAAAAAATTCAACTCGTTTAATGTACAGCCAAAAATGTAAATATACATTTTGAAGTTCGTAAATTGATCCCTCATTTATTTACGATAAAAATTATGGAAAATCCCTGGGCATTAATTGTTCAACATTTTTTCCGCTGTATTTTTACTTCTCTCGTCGCGAAAATTATGGACAATAATTCTTTTGCCAAAAATCGGAGCATCTGTTGAGTTTTTCCAAAAAATGTCTCAAAAATTGGATAACGTTTTTCACTAAAAAAATATGCTTCTATTTTATTCTCCAGCCCATGCCGGAATATTTCCGCTCAATTTTTTCATACGTGTCTTTATTCACTTTGTACTTTACTCATTGAATACTCAATTTTCTAATGACAGAATTAATTCAAGAGATCAATAATAATCTTCACATTGAAAGCTATCCAAATGGAACAGTCTCTGCAGAGAATTTGATTTTTGAATGAACATCATTTTTCAGATTTTTTATTTAACCAATAAGTCCTCGGCCAGTGGCAGCACCAGATAAAGTTATTATTTTCCCATAAAATAATATTCTACTTAACTTCACCTGGAATTGATCAAGATTCCCCAACGTAACAGTTGTTAATCACCGGCCGCCTCAATGTCAATTATCATTGATCTAAATTATTGACACTTAGTCACACCTAATCAATTTTTTTAACACGTGGCTTTTCTCACGTGTCCATTTATCTATCACAAATTCACACTTACTCTTTCCAAATAAATAACTAAACCGATAAGAAGAGCCGGATCGAGAAGTTTTCAAAATTAGAAGTGCCTCTATTTCATTAAAATAACTTATTATTTATCATTGGATTATCGTTAATTGAGTTTGTGACCGCAATGACGACAAACTCTACTGATAATAAAAAAAGTCAAGGTTCTATTACCTCGACAAAGTCTCTACAATTTCTTAATAAAAATTGAATTCACCCGCAGCGTCTGTTCCAAGCACCTTCGCACCCCTCGTCCTCTCCAGTTTGCTCTCATCAATTATACAGAATAACCCCAGTAGAATCCATTAAACCTTGACAAATAATAACAATGAATGGAAAAAAAAATGTGCTAATTGACTTTCCCCACGCAGGCTTCGCGTACGTAGGCGGCGCGTGTGTCGTTAACAAGCGATTAGAGAAGGTCAATTCAGTCGCAATAATCGAGGACACGGGTGGATTCAGCGGTATCATCGTCGCCGCCCACGAAGTCGGTCATTTGTAAGTTTCCGATACATCATTATCGATCAGCAATAGGTTAAAACGATAATTAATGGATGGCTTTGGGTAGATTGGGCGCTGTTCATGATGGATCACCACCGCCAAGCTATCTCGGTGGACCGGGAGCTGAGAAGTGCCGGTGGGAGGATGGTTACATTATGAGCGATCTCAGGCACACCGAAAAGGGCTTCAAATGGTCCTACTGCAGTGTCTCGTCATTTCATCATTTTCTCAAGTAATCCAAGGATTCCAATTACACGTTAGCATATCAAAAATTGAAGTAATCGATAAAAATTCGGGATCTTTGCGAAAAATCTTCTATTTCTACCACTCGAAAACTTGAGAGCTACAAAAAAAAATATTTCTCCTGGGTTTTATTTTATTTTTGGCCTACTGGGTATTGCTAAAATTGAAAGCCTCTTGGGTAGGATGGGATCGGGGGAATATTCTCGATATAAATTTGGG
The DNA here is from genome assembly GCA_030522845.1 of Psyttalia concolor. Lineage (NCBI taxonomy): Eukaryota > Metazoa > Arthropoda > Insecta > Hymenoptera > Braconidae > Psyttalia > Psyttalia concolor. The sequence continues at coordinate 14,017 of JAPYZM010000276.1, forward strand.
CGCAGGGGAGGAGAGCCAGAGGACTTGTTGTTAATAATTCAATAATTTACAGTGGAGACACTGCTACCTGTTTATACAACGCGCCTCACGAGGACGAGGCGCTGCCCAGGGTTTTGCCTGGAAAATTATTATCGTTGGATGCCCAGTGTCGTAAGGATCGTGGCACGAGCGCATGCTTCGTAAGTCAGAACTCTGCAATTATCAGCTACCGTTCGGCTTTCGTCCAATGTATTTATTTATTTTTTATTAACAGAAAGATGACAGGGTATGTGCACAATTATTCTGCTTCGATGCGGGCTCCGGCTATTGTGTCGCCTACAGGCCGGCAGCCGAGGGCTCTCCCTGTGGAGATGGACAGGTAATTACTGTTCACTAGACTCATATCAAAAAGGTTTTTTGTTTTTGAATCGAATTTTTTAAACTCGTTTCCCACGTAATTCTGGAAAAATTCATTTTTTTAGATCAAAATCATCCGCGACAGCTTAAGAGTGTAGATTAAAATTTTTTTATCACTCACGGACTGAATTTGTACTGGCGTACTCAAATTTTTTTCCTTGAGATAAGTCCCCTTTTAATGGAGTGTAACAATTTATCCATTGAACTATTAATTTTTCTTTTCAGTATTGTTTGAACGGAAAATGTGTCGCTGAGCATGAAAACATTATTCCGGATTATACCCAAAACATTCCTACGTACGTGAGGCGTGACAGCATTTACAATAGCGCCTCTCAAAGCCGGCCAACATATACGCAGTATAATAGCACAGATTACAGGTATACCTCGTGAAAATATTTAAAATTCACTGATAGTAATTCATTTTATCACCTGCTGACCAATAACGACTATTGCAGCAAATTATTCTATTATTATTATTGTGCAGAAACACTAGCGCATTCGCTGGGCGATGTCGATAATATTTTGGTCGTTTCTATTGAAATGTTTTATTGAAAATATTGGAAGAGAACTCGATTTTCGTATAAGCAAACTCAGCTTTGGCGAGTCTACGATGTTTTATGTGAAAAATTAAGAATAATATGATATACAGGTATCCATGGGGCACATCAACCCAAACTACACCCCAATCAACGACAAAGTACAACAGTAATGACCCAGTAATGGGACCGGTGTCCCTCGATGATACGAACAGTCGTTCGCCCTCTTCCTCAACCCAACGTCCCAAAATATTCAGTTTCAGTACGCGAACGACACCCATTTCACAGCGCTCAACTGGATACAATAAAATAAAAAATTATGACAAGTACTACAATAGACACGACACATCAACGGCCAAGAGAGGAAACTATTTTAATAATTTGTCCAACGTATACTCTACGACCGCACGTCCAATCACACCCAGTCCACATTACAGTACATTTAGTAGAAATACACCGTACAGTTTTTTGAGCTCGGTGTCACAAGCAACTGCAGGTCGTGGTAAGACAACAATTATGACAGAAACTACAATAAAATTTGTCAATAAAAAATTACTGACTCAAGCCAATGTCGACTTTATTATGGTTGACCCAATTGTTGACCTGATTTCAGACGATTATTCGGTTTGTCTCGGGATAATTTTTTTTTTGGCATTGACAGAAATATTCTGAAATGCGAAATATCTGTCCTGGAGTTACTCTCACACTCTGGCATTCTCTCTGTTAAAAAATCCACGGAATTTCTTGGGTTCTTCTGGCTGTAAGCTGACACTATTCTACGTCTCGACAGAATTCACTACAAAAAATAGTATATTATTTTACATTTATCAGAAATAATTCTATTGTGAAGTGAAACTAACTGAGACTAGTATTCAGACTGAGTTTTTTGCAATTTTTTTTTTGCCAAGCATTTTTTAATGTCTTCGTGATAGTTGGAATTTTTTAAAGTCTCTCGTTCAGATCTGTATGATTATGAGTGAAATTGAAAATCCTCAGAAATTTTTCGCTTTTTATTGGCTTATTGACACGTGTGGCAAGCTCTCATCCGAATACAGTCAATTCGTCTCATTTTCCCACTTCACAATATAATTATTCTCATCAACATAACACCGACTTTATAATCCCCTCTTTCAGCAGAAAAAAAAATCCATTCGCTTGATAATCGTAACCGCCTTTGAAAGGTCCACAAACGACCCCAGGTTAACAAGCGATTGAAAATTATATCGTTCTTCAATTAATTTAATTATGCAAACAAAAACTGATACTTGATCAGTCGTCGCCTGCTGCTTGTCGATCATCATCGTTTATTATAAAAAAAAAATCTGTAGATTTGTGCCATCATCTCATACCACTCTGCGTCTCTCCTTCTGTTACAATTGCAAGCGGAAAAAAAAATCATCGCTAACAACAGTTAAACAATAAATTATTTTTTCAGAAACAGAGGACGGTGAGTGCATTGACACAGCGTCAGACTGCGCGGAGCAGATTGACAGGCTGAGAATGTGGCTGTGCCATCTACAATCTGTGAAAAGGCGCTGCTGCGCTTCCCTGAAGAATATCTGCGCCTGAACATACTCCCCCCCCCCCCAATTCGTTAAAATAATTGAACAATAAATTGACTAAAAAAAATCCACTTTCCATCTTATTCCAGGGAATTGAAGCGAAATATTGCAGACATTCGTTTGAATTAATTACCACGGGAAACAGTGTTCATAACATGTATTTAAATCAAATAATGAAATTTGAATCTCGTCGGCTCACATTGTTTTGCATATTTTTATTATTATTATTATTTTTTTATGTTAAACATTTTTTAATGTCGCTGAGATAATTGAGAAAATTGATGGCAATTTTTTTTAGGATTTTTGGATTAAGAAACTGATACTCAAAAAATGAAATTTTATAAAAAAAACATCGAAAAGTTTATTCATTTACATTATCGTAGGATATTATCATCATTATTACGTAGAAGTGATTATTGAGATTTAAGAATTAATATTTCTTCTGTTTGTTTGTAATTTAGAATAATCGTGGATTACCCTGAATATACTGATGTGAAGAATGCCTGACGTATTTCAATGAAAATAGGAAAGAGATGATAAAACTTTTCAGCGTTGTACACGTGATTTGAACAATCTTCAATTGAATTTATTGTTTTCATTGTCTTATTTCTTACGATTATTATTCTGCTGAATATATTTATTCGGGGATTCGAGAGATCGAGTGAAAGTGGCCTTTGTACGAGCCATTTTGTAGAAATACGTACAACAATTTGTTTGTTTGTTTGTCTGTTGGCTCTTTCGTTAGTCTTTTGGTGATCAAAGCAAAAGAAATACCGACGAGACTCATTCTTTTGTAGGAGTGAGGGAAAATGAGAAAACATTTTTTTGTAATGTAAGAATAAATGATAGTGACAGAACAGTTGTTTCTTCGGTAGTTTCTTGTCTTTAGGCGCTAGTAATTTCCAGCGCTTTCCACTGATGATTTCAAAAATCAGAATTCCATTGAAATGCACTCCTTTCCAAGCTACAGTTACCCAATAAAATTATTGGTAATGGAGTATTTACTGGAAAATTACAGTCGAAGGTATGTATGAAAAGTCTGGCGAAAAGAAAAGTAATTTTTAAAAGCGGGCAAAATTATTAAAATAATTTTTCCGGAAATTAGCAGATCTAGGAGTTACACAGGAGGCAGTGTAAGGAGAGTCCAAGCTGAAATAAACCATTTAATATGCGGTAATAACAATCAGCTAGAGATTGGGGGAATTGGGAGACTCGTGTCGTGTGGCGGGGGGGATAGGCGCGATAGCAAAAATTGAGGGGCCGAAAATTTGGTGATAGGGAGCTGGTGTTAATTATTACGAGAAGGCAAACGATCAAGCAGTCACTGTTCTGCCTCACTACTGGCCATTTGCTGCGCTAATGTCTCAATCCAATAGTACACTTCGGACGATACCATAATCACCTGTCATTCTCGGATGAGCCCCAGGGGAAAAAATTGCGGCCAGTCGAGAACAATTTTGTGAAGTGTAGAATTCCGGAGAGAGGTCAACGCCAATATTTCAGAAAATTCGGGCGAGGGGAGCTCCGTTAACGGTAATTGACTATTATTTTTGAATGAGCTACTGCAGTCGCATATTTTCGGACGTTCCCTCCCGACTTGTCCGGAGGGGACTAATAAATTATTCAATAATTTATTGTTATAAATTATCCAATAATTTATTATTATAAATTATAATCCCATGCGTCAGAGAATTACGTTCTTTGCGTAACGTAAAATCCCTAGACCTGAGAATTTTTTTAAGAACTAAATTCGGTGCCGTTGATTGAAGTTCTGTATTTTGGTCATGATCAGGTGTGGCCTGTCAGGAAGTACAAACCAAAATTAGTGCCCGAAAATTAGTGTAACGTCAGAAATAGCCTTCGTCAAGTTGTATTATAACAGTTGATACAACAATAGAGTTAGAATCCGCCTATTGAAATTATTTCCGCTGCTGTGCGGGGAGCCAAAGAATTCTCCCCTCAAAGTGACTTCCGAGACAATCTCTCACTATAAATTCCGCTCCAGTACTCAGCAGTACAGGATCAATTTTTTTTTCAGGAGTTACCAGTAAAGAGAATTTTACGCTCGAACTTTCTCATTTTGAAAAAGTCTTCCGCGATGGCTCTCAGTGCCTCCTATCGCAGTAAAATGATAACAGCGATATTGGTGTTTCTGTCTACGGTAGCCGTATGTAGAAATTACCAGGTAATCATCTAAAATTAATTGAATGGAGGAGACGCAGACAAATTTTTTCTTTGGAGACCATTCCGGTGTGAAGAACGAAAATTCACGAGTAATTTTTGGTCTCTGATCTCAGTCCAAAATTCACCGCAGTCAATCGACTAAATAATTACCAAAATTTCTAATGCACTTCACAACGCGACAGTCTCTCGAAAGTGAAGCTTCGTCTGATCTTCCCTTTATTTTCCAATTCTCGAAATTACAGAAAAAAAAATTTTCAGATTCATCATCGCATGACGAGACGAGAACTCCGGGCAATTTTCCGAGTGTCACATTGTTCATTAGGTAGATTTCGAAAAAAAAAATATGAAAGCTCTTGTCGGGAATTTCTTTTCCCTAGACCCCCGGAATTCTCCATATTCCACCATTTTTTTTTCGCGTGTTTTTCTTGAGGTATTACACCCCCGAAGGGAACAAAAAAAATTACGCGTGATAATTAAAACCACTAATTATTATTCATGCACCCCCAGTACACCCTTGAAGCCTAATTACCGGTTAATAAGAGATTAGGGCGGATTATCTCATTCCAAACTTTAAAAAAATTGACATTTTTCATGTTTCCCCACGGATGTAATTCCCGAAGGAACAGAACGCGATAAAAAACGGAAACGTGGAGAATCTAGGGGGAAAAAAAAATTTTTTTAATCTCGAGAGGCCGGCCGTAAAATACACTTGCCCCACTTGATCTCTCCCAGTTCCTGTCCACGAAGTTGTTCCTGTGCTGCATATATTAGAGAAAAGGAGGCGAGCTGAAGATCACCGGGTGGAATTGGTGGCCTTCAACAGAACAATGAAACTTCACCTGAAACCAAATGAAGGAATACTGTACGGAGTCCGAACTCCAGTGTTCACGGTAGGTCCAGACGCGTCTCAACCCCACGGAGTGAAGTACGTAAAAGTCTTGGATGTAAGTAGACTAATCCTAGGATCACCTAATGCCAATTATTTCGCTACTCCTACTGACGCCTCTCACTTCGTTATTTCTCTTTCCCAAAGCCTTTCAAGGACCTAGGCAAACCTTATCAGGATGTGCCAACCCAGTCGGCAGTTATGCTGAATAAAATGCCAGACGACTCCCTACGAATGTCGGGGAATATTTTTAATGATTTCGTCATAGAACCCCTGCCCCAGAGGCTGGAGGGCACCCTTAGAAAAAAGAGAGCCATCAATCAAATGGACGAAAGCTTCCAGCGAATTCGTCATCATATTATTTATAAACGGCCCCACTCGACTAACGACAAAATTCCCCGAGAAATGGGTAGGATAAAAATTTTTGAAAATTTATTTCAGTCGAATTTTTGCCCAACAATTTCTAAGATTCATTTTTAACAAACGAAGTGGCTTAAAACTAAATGAAAATTATTGTGAGATTATTTCCATGAAAATCATTTTATTCGGTCTCGTTCTGATCGACAATTGATCGATTCTTCATCAGGATCGATAAGAGGGCTCCATGAACAAAGCGACTTAGATCCTGAGGGATCATGGCATCCCGCTCCCGATGTTGTCTACCCAGAGATCTTGGTCATCATGGATTACGCTTTATACAAGTAAATGGCACCTGAAATTTCACACTTTCACCTCAAAAACTATCCTATCCTTATCGATCCGTATTTTCCGTCTGCAGAACTCAGAAGACAAATTTGAAGACCGCATTGACGTACCTCTTAGCCCACTGGAATGCCGTCGATCTTCGGTATAGAGCGTTCAGTAGCCCGAGAATTCAATTAAACATTGCGGCATTCGTTATTTCAACTGTAAGAAAATTAATTCATGTTCATTTCTTACGCATTGAAAAATAAAACTAGGGATCAGTTAAAGCCCCGTTAAAAATTGCAGGCACCCGGTGGAACGCCTTTTTTAGAGAAAACTGTGGGAGAAGACTTGGCGGTAGATGCGGATGTGGCGATTGTCCGAATGAGCCAGCACTTGTTTGAGGAACCGCAGATTCCGTCGTCAGGGTATGATTTTGCAGTGGCGATGACCAGGTGGAGTTCAAGTTTTTATTTTAATTATAAATTCCCCCCGGCGCCCGATCGATTAAGTTTTTATTGCCGCGGGAGGGCCTGAGGAAGGCCTGCTGAAAGGATTTTTAAACTCCGGAGTTAGACTGGCAGTTCTAGTGTCAATTGCTTGACAGGGACAGTAGAATTTATGTTGTCTAATTATGGAAGAAAAATTCGAAATTATTTTTGGCAACAGAATGGAGACGATTGGGTCAATATCGGGGCCTGGGTCGGACCAATGTGGGGCTAAGGGTGGGCCCGCGTTGAGTCAGGGCCGCTAGCCCACGAGTAACTGATAAAATTCTCATACTTTCAGGTTTGACCTGTACAATATGAGAGAGAATATTCGATACACAGAGACCTTAGGTAAATTGGATGGTTAGAGTGAGAATTAATTCTTCAGAGGCATAATTTTTTCGTTGCGTTTGACCCATGTGATATTGATTGAAGGATATGGACGGGAAAGTGGAGCCTGCAGTCTAGATACCCACAATAAGAGGATGACCGCTGTTGCTATAATTGAGGACAATGGAGGGTTCAGTTCCATATTTGCTACCGCTCACGAAGTGGGTCATTTGTGAGTTATTTTGATATTGTCAAATCTATAAAATTCAGAATGGGAATGCAATAATTGATCACCTCGAAATCCCCGTCACTCATTACACGTGAAATACTGATTAAATCATGAGCATACGTAATTTCCGGCTTGCAGAAATCAGTCACGGAGGTCGGAAATTATGTTTGCTTCTGATTTTATAATGATTTTAATTGTAATTAGTTACGGGAGATTAGTCATGTCGAGGGTGCGAACGGCCGGGCCTTAAAGAGCCACGTGAATGACAGGTTCGATTGGGAGTTCTAAATTATTTCTTTTGTAATTTAAGATTGGGCTCTCCACATGATGGAGGTCCGAACGCTGAGGAGTGCGATGAGCATGACGGCTACCTGATGAGTTCCGTCCTCACACTCCAGACTAAGAGTCACCAGTGGTCTCAGTGCAGCATAAAAAAAATTCAAAAATTCGTCAAGTAAAAAAAATTTAATTTCAATTTTTTAATTCTTAATTTGTTTTCTCTAGAAAAAAAAATTTTTCCCGTCACTGAACTCTCTTAATTATTGTTTATAGCTCTAAGGCAGCTGCGTGCCTCTACAGTATTCCCAATTCCGGCCCTCCTCTGCGCAAAATATTACCAGGAGAATTACTCTCATTGCAGCAACAATGTGAAAAATATGGATCAACCTTATGCGAGGTATTTTTACTCTTGTTTTATTTATTATTTATAATTATCTGACTGATATTTTGCGCATGTAGAACTAAAACTATTCGTTCAACAAGTTAAAATTAGGGGGAAAAGATTGGGGAAAGGGCGCGGAGAGAACTCGTGAGGAAAATTTGCCCGGCCACTCAATAAAATTGGAAAAATTCGGAGACAAAATTATTGATATATATAAATAAATTATATTAAACAATCAACACATTTCACTGAGAGCTCAAGGTTCATTTGGTTATTAATGTTCACTGAAAATTTCTCTTCGTGTATGAGTGTCTACGCCCCTTCAGACGATCGATCTGTAATTAAAAAAAAATTATTCCAAGTTCAGTAATTGTCCGGTGAGTTTAATACAATTAATGACATTAATTATCGTATGGTACTTGCAATTTTCAGCGCAAGGCAAATTTTTGCATGGACTTATGGTGCTTTGATCCGAGGATTAAAATTTGCTTGCCTCACGGACCAGCTGCCGAGGGATCATCATGCGGCGAGGATATGGTAAAAAACTGAAGGCTTTGACGAGTCTAAAACTATTGAACAATTTCCGTAATTCGAAAGAAATTTCCTGAGGAAAGAAAAGTCCTCAGATTTACTCCCACTTTCGCCCATTCCCACTGCATCTCCTCAGTCCTCAGTACGGATTGTTTAATGTTAAACAATTTAACGGAAACAGGGAACCCTCAGGTTAAATAAATATCTTTTTTCAGCATTGCATGAATGGCCAGTGTGTGTCTATGAAAAACAATGAATCCTGACACTGCAAAATCCACAAAATGAGAAATCATCAGAAGCATCAGATCCATCGACATCTGAAGTGCTGGACTAATTAATTTTATAAGGTCTCTATAAAGCAAAGACCCTGACTAGAAACGCTGGGGTTACACAGCAAATAAACCTCGTACTTGAGGGATTACGCGGCCACGGACGACAGATTTACGGAATTGTTAAAGACTTAATCCTCCTGAAAGTCATGCGCAATGTGATGGAGCATTTAATGCCGATGAAATTAATGTTAATTTTATTTTATATTTTTAGGATTGAATTGTATGAAAGTCTGACAAGCAACCAGTTAAACAATATATTTTTCCGTGGAATGAAAAGACTATTTATTAATTGAGTGATGAATTATATTATTATTAATTTGTTTGCTACTGAAGCCAGTCAATGAACTCTTAATTAGAATTAAGTTGACATAATTCTTTCTCTTCCCTACTTAAAAACAATTATCATATCGTCATGATATATTTCATAAATTACAATTAAATATTGATTTGTTGCGGAGGTTAACGAGCGGAGTGAGTAGGGGGCGATGACCGATCGTAAACTAATAATATTTAAAAAGTCATAAATTACAAATTTATTAACACAATTGGTGACTAATGAGTAATATTTCATCAATACTATTAGCTATAATTACCTAGAAATAATGGTAATGTATTTCACATTTTATTTTACGTGATATCGAATTATTTGTTCAATCGTGAGCAGAATTCGATAGACCAGCAGAAATGATTGATCTACTGATCAATGTTTTCTTTGCATTATTTTCTTTTAATGTGGAGGAGTAAGTGGTCAATACAATAAACCTCCAATAGACATTTTCACGAGTCGGCTAATAAAAATACTCCGCAATTTTGGTAATTAATGTGACAATCCCACATAATCGAACGTAATATTTGCACGAATTCGACTATCAAAGGCGGTATATTGTTCGTTAATCGCGCAATTTCAGTTCTTCAAATCTTTCCAAAATATATGTGTGTAATTAAGAGCTTATCTACGGATTTATGAGAAAGAATAAATAGCGCGGAACATTTTAAATTGTCTGATTTAGTCGTAGGTGATTCACTTTGACGGCTGGGCTTCAGTAGTCCCCAGGGCTCCTTGTCCCCATTTGGTAAGTACCTTACCACGAATTGCGAGGATTAAACTAATTTTAATAAGAGAGGAACCCAGGGAAAATGAAAAATCATTGATTAGATTAATTTCCAGGTCTCTTGAACAACAAAAAAAAATGATTACAAAATTGATAGTTCTCTGTGCAGTTGCATCGAGTTCAGTCTCTGAGGTAATAAAAATGCATCAATAAATATTAATAAAAACTAGAGTTAAACCGCGATTTTTTTTTGTGAAGCGTCGAGGAGTGCATTACAGGATCTCCATCAATACAATTATTAACATAACACAATTACAAACCTCGAGAATTTTTTTTTAAATAATAAACCATTCAATTGAGGTATCAAGAAAAACTTTTGCAGGGAGAAACGACTGTCACAAAAATTATCATTAACTTTGGCACTCCAAACTCGGAAATAATTAAAACCAACATTTTCAGATTCATCACGACATGACAGAGGATGAAATCCAAACTATCTTCAGAGTTCCACGTCATGCAGGTAAAAAAAGAACTCGGGATAGCGACAAAAATACCGGAAATGTACCAGAAAAAAAAGTTTTCTTTGATATTTACAATTTCAAATCAAGACTTATAGAATTTTCGAATTGAGACGTTTGAAAATGGGACTTCAGAAGGTGCCAGGTTAAGACTTTCCCAAAGTCCCATGTTAATAATTAAAAATTACAGTACCGGACTACGAGGTTGTTCCTGTACTGCATACATTGCACGAGAGGAGTCCGAATGAAGAACAAGTAGTCAAGTTCAGGGCATTCAACAGGAGCATAAAGCTGTACTTGAAACCCTCGGAAGGAATTTTGTACGGCCGTCACACTCCCGTTTTTTCTGTAGTTCCAGACAAGAATCTCCCCCGAGGTTTGAAGTACAACAGAGTTCGTAATGTAAGTGTCACCATGAGCATCATCAGTCCTCTCGTCGTCTGGTCTATTCAAATCCGTCAAACAAACTTCGACAATTGTTCTTATCCATTTTTAAGGCATTCGATGGAATCGGTGGAGCGTATCAAGACGTGCTCACCAGTACCGCAATGATCCTGACGAACTTGATTGACGGAACCGTGGAAATGGTCGGTAAATTTCTAGATGATTTCATCATTGAACCTGTACCGCAGCGACTGAAAGATCAGCTCAGAAAAAGAAGAAGTATCAACGACACCGACAGCGGCTTCCAGCAAACCCATCATCATATCGTGTTCAAGAAGCCTCAGGTGGCCCGTGAAGACGTTCAGAAGGGACTGAGTAAGTTTTCAATTTCGAAATCTGTGGGATAAAAAAAAATCGAAACTACTAATCTAAAGCGCATTTTCTTTCTCATCAGAATTGGTGAAGCGTGAACGGACTCCTGTTAATCATTCGCGCACTGGAAGATCGCTGCATGTGGCACCTGATGTTATATACCCGGAGATCTTGGTCGTCATGGATTACTCGCTCTACCAGTAAATTCAATAACTTAATTGCCTAAAATAGACAGATCATAGTCTCCTTAAGGTCCGGGTCAAACTGATCTAGTGTGACTTTGGTTAAAACTTCTAGTTCGCTCGTTCAGTAAAGTTGTAATAAAAAACGTCTGGTGTAGTCTCCTACTGCGCCTGAAACAACTTTCGAGGAAGAGCTGCGAGTATTAAGTATCTCTTTCTTTTTATTACAGAAGCCAAAACGAAAATTTCACCCGAGCGTTGCTATACCTGTTAAGCTTCTGGAACGCCGTCGACCTTCGGTACCGAACAATGAGCGAACCAAAAGTTCGATTGAACATTGCTGCATTCATTATTTCGACTGTGAGTTTCTAATAAGTATTAGCAAGCAATTAGCCTCAGTCTGTCGCTTGTTTTGTTGTACAAAAATTGGATTACATTTTGTGGACAATTCCAGAAAGAGGGTGGAACTCCGTTCCTCGAAAATCACAGAAGAGAGGAGAGTCAAGTGGATGCTGATCTTGCTCTTGAAGAGATGAGCAAGTACTTTTATCAAGAAAATCGCTTCCCATTTTCGAAATACGACGTGGCAATAGCAATGACTCGGTTAATGCTCAATCTAAGTATCAAATAACTACGACCAGGGGATTATTCTCTGCTAACGTAACTGTATTTTCAGATTGGACTTGTGCAACATGATAGGAAGCACTTTTTGTGATCAATCTACGTTAGGTAAGCATAGATTTAAAAAAATCATAAATTGAATAGAATCATAAAAGAGTTTGATTGATTGAAGGATTCGCATATGAAGCCGGAGCCTGCAACAGAAGTGCAATAGACAGAAATACCGAGGCAGTTGGCCTTGTGGAAGATAATGGAGGATACAGTGGAATCATCCCTGGCGCTCACGAACTGGGCCACTTGTAAGAATTTGTTTTCCTCTGTTATTTAATCTCACAGTGACTAGGAGAATGATTAAACGGCTGCAGTAATTGAGCATTACATTACTTGAACCGAAAATGTTTCTCCCAAAGACTGGGCGCACCCCATGACGGGATTGATGGCGCTCGAGACTGTCCAACCAGGCGAGGATTCATCATGGCTTATGCCCTCCAGCTTACGGAAAATAATTTCTACTGGTCTGACTGCACTAGGAACCTATTCCGAGAATTTATAAAGTGAGTGACAACACGACGGCCTCTGATTCCATCCCCTAAACACTTGCTCTTTCCTTCTACAGCTCTCCAGACGGACTCTGCCTGTTCAATCACCCTCGCCGAGATTTTCAGCTGCCCAGAATATTGCCGGGGAAACAACTCTCCTTGGACCAACAATGCAGACAAGTTTATGGCACAAGAGCATGCAATGTAATTTATTACGAAAAAAAATTCACTCAGAAAAATCTAAGAATAATTTCTACTTTCTAACAGCAATTCTACGTCCGAAGGTGGACACTAAGTCCTACCGAAAATCGGCGTAATTGCGGCTTTATGAATAATTCTGCTCGAGAAGGTGGAACTCACGGCCAGATTTGCGTGTATATAATATCTTGAAAAAATACCTATTGATTATTTAAGAACATTTAATGTTTCAGTATGACGAAACTGTTTGCACTCGACTGGAATGCTATAACCCAGACGGTGGATTCTGCAAAGCTCACTCTGCAGCTGCCGAAGGATCCACGTGCGGCAGAAAAAAGGTAAATGACTAATTGGATTTGGGAGTCACTAATCGATATGACTTGGAACATCATCGAGAATGATCTGAAATTATACGAAAGATTCTGAAGCTTCAGAAAATCTTTCCAAAAAGAACAGAATCCGAAAGTCAACAGTCCACATCAATCTTATCATCAAACGACGTGGTAGAGCGAGTTTCAACCGAATTTTTGAAATTAGTAATAGAGTCATTGGCCTCTACGATCATTAACATAGTTCAACGATACCTTTTGAATATCTAAATGACGGAAATGACAACGAAAAAATTTGGAGTACGCTAAAAATCCAAATGCTTCCAATAATTGGACTAATTTCAAAGTTTTTTCTAATTTACGGAATTTGGGAGATTAAAAAATTGTCAATCAGCTCGGCTATCAACCACAGAGGCCAATGACTGTATTATTGATTCAACGGTGAACGAGTGTCAGTCCTAATTGATTAAAATTAGAGACAATCAATTATACTTTACTTCGAATTTTGATTCTCTTACTCGTCTTCAAGGTCACCGAATATTTGTGGGAACACTCGAAGAAGACGGAAAAGGTATGGGAGTAATGAGCTCATATTTTCTTTTAGCACTGCTTGAATGGCCGTTGTTTGCCTGTAACTGCAACTGAGCTCGCAGAACCTCCGAATTTCGAAAATACTCACTTTCGACCAAAAGTCTCTTTGGCATTCGACTCGAGTGGCTGAATTCCTTTCCGTGGAGTCAACAGTAACCGATAATGGAATGGGATAGCAGTGAGAACTAGCGGAAACATGTGAAATGCAAAAAATATTAAATAACGTTAATAGGATTTAATAATAATAATATTAATACAGAAAATATTGAATTGTATATAAAAATGTATGTAGGAGCCTCGATTGTACAAAGTGGTGGTTCATCAGTTAAAATACTGTGCACGTAATTGAAAATTGAAGTCTATATTATTCTTTAGAATACAAAGTATAATAAAAAAAAAGGTCTATGCCTTATTTTCTCACGTGTATTATTTGCAGAAAATAGGAAAAAAATCTCGGGAAGACGGCCCTTAACTGTCAGCACGATTTGTAAAATATAAAATAGTCTCCAAGAATTTCCTTCGAACACATTAAGTTTTATGATTGAATTTACGAGAATAATAAAGTGCCACCGAATATTATGAAATGAAGAATGAAACATTGTCAAGTCTGAAAAACACCTGCGCTGCAATAGTTGAAGAAAAGTGAATATTTTGGACGAGGAAAATTCTTTCGGGTTTATTAAAAGAATTATCCACGGCTTTAGTTCGCAAAACCTTCGGAAAAGCCGACAGATGATCACGAAATTCATATGTCTGTGTGCGATAGCATTCAGTCAAGCTGATGAGGTAATTTCTTTTTCAACTTTAGGTAAAAAATTGCTCCCATTTTTTTTCTGTAAACTAAACATTTTTCTGATAAGAATGTTTGGAAAAATTCAATGCTTCCCTCAGTGCACATTCTCATGACTTATCAGTAGTTATAACTCTTCTAAAATTCGAAATGACCGAAAGCAAAATTTCAGATACTGCGGCATATGACAGAGGATGAAGTACAACGAATTTTCCGAGTTTCACGACAGTCAGGTCAGTCTTTAAAAAAATAGAAAAATATTACAACAATAAATAACGTCAAACTTGGCCCGTTCCAGTGCCTGAATACGAGATTGTTCCTACAGTGATAGCACGAGGAGCCGAGGAAGATTACTCAGTGGGAATAAGGGCATTCAACAGAAATATCCAGCTCTACCTGAAACCCAATAATTATATGTTGTATGGAGTCAGTACTCCTGTGTACTCAGTATTCCCAGATAATTCACAACCTCACGGATTACATTATTGGAAGCATGATAACGTGAGTAACAAAAAGACTATTTTTTTGTTCTAACTAAAGGGAATTATTTTTTGTAATAACCGAATTTTTGTGCTACGCTCAGAAAAATAATTTGACTGGCACAAATAAATTTATTTAAACAGTCCGAAGTGACTTATTTGAAGTTAATTGATTTTCTTGATTTAATTATTTTAATAAACAAGTTTAATTCCTTCCCCTGATTTCTCGAAGTAAGAAATAAAATATAAATTAACACTCTTGTTTAATCGAAATAAGCAATTATTCTGAGTGAGAAAAAAATTATTATTCTACTTTCTCCAATTATTCGGCAGCCATTTCAAGATATGGGGCTACCCTATCAAGACGTGAAAACTAACTCAGCAGTAATTCTGAACAAAGAGATTGATGACTCTGTGCACATGACTGGTACAATTCTGGGCGATCACGTTATAGAGCCCCTCCCCAGAAGGCTCTCACAAATCGTCCGAACAAAAAGAAGCACCAGAGAAACCGGAAATAATATTAATAAAATCCATCATCACGTGATTTACAGACGCCCTTCGTCAGCGTATGAAAGAATGCCTCGAAAATTACGTGAGTTCAAAATTTGTGGAAAAAATTCCGCCGAAGAGATGAACCCGTTTAAATTGAATAGGGGATTCTCATTAATTATAGCCCTTTGAGTCTCCTCCATTCTGTAATATCCATCCATTGCTCTCATTATTATAATTGGTAGAAGAGGAACGCAGGCGTCCAAACAGACGCTACCGTAGATCACTTGTCGTTCCTGATGTCATTCACCCGGAGATCTTGGCCATCATGGATTATTCTTTATATGAGTAAGTATTATAATTAAAAAATGTGAATTAAAAAAAAATCAGACACAAATGTCTTTTGTTCCTCCAAACGGCTCAATCTACAACAAAATTACATTTGCAATCATTCGCATTTAAGCCAAATTTTGTTTAAATCTTTCTTACTCGTATGAAATTTAAAATGAATCAATTTGTCCACTTAATTAGCAAAGAAATATTATTAAAAAGTGATAATTTGTTTGTCCCGTGCCTGCCCTTTTTACACACCCAAAAAATTGAAGAAAAAATCTCTCGCTGTCATTAGGAAAAAGTGGCGAGACCTTGAACGATCTCAATAGTTAATTATTATTTTTCATAGAACGCAGAATAAAAACTTCAAAGATGCATTGCTGTATCTATTAGCTTACTGGAATGCCGTTGATCTGCGATATCGATCGCTACAAAGCCCTCGAGTTCAGTTAAACATCGCTGCATTCATTATTTCAATAGTAAGTGGATTAACTCACATGAGTCGCATAATTGAAAAAAAACTTTTAATCAACAGTTGTGGTTACCGAATAATTTCAGGAACCGGGTGGTACTCCATATTTCGAGAACATCGCGAGAGGACGCGCATTGAATGCTGTGCACGCTGTCGCGAGGATGGGCGAGTACTTGTATAACGAGCCTCGATTTCCCTTTCACCGATACGATTTGGCTGTTGCAATGACTCGGTTAAATTCTATTTTCACGTCATAATTGTCGTCTAATTATTACCGACTAATCGGTTGCTAATTATATTTCTAGAATGGATTTATACGACATACTAGAGGACGGTCCTTCCATGGAATTGCGAGGTAAATGGTCATTTCGTTGACGACCCGGTGTACTCCAGTTGACAAGTATCTAGATTGTCCTTGTGGTTATATTTTTATCTACAACGGCGTGTACTTGGAACATTATTTTTTCTAATGACGAAACCAGTAATGTTTAAACCCTATTGACCTTCGAGAATCTATTTTATTTTATAACTCTTCACGTTAGATTCTAAGATCGAATAGCCGAATCGGGAGATTTTTTATGCCGAATTCCCCAAAAACGCTCCTTGAAAATGTTCCTAATGTTCTCTAGTTCTCTTTCAAATGTATCTTTATAATTCCTGGGGACCTAATTATTTCAAAAAATAAATTTGCAAACGCAAGCCTTTGTAGATTAAAAAATCTAACGTCAACTGGGCGTACTTAACGAGTGATTGTTTTCGAGACATGACAAAATGTTTCCAATGTATGATCAATTAAAGGATATGCGTATATATCTGCGGCTTGTCATGAAGGAGCAAGATCAGGAGCTACAGAAGCAGTGGCTGTGGTTGAGGACAATGGAAGATACGGCTCCGTAATTCCAGCTGCTCACGAAGTGGGACATTTGTAAGAGAGTGATTTTTTATTAAAAATAATCCTCCTCTAGCTTGTACAATGGAATGATGAAATTATGGAATTGTTGTAATTTAAAAAATGAAGTGTCAGTAGGAAGAAATTGTAACAATCAACATCTTTGAGGAAACTGATTACTCAACCCAAATGAACAGCATTCAATAAAATCGGTTATTCTTTGAAGATTGAGTGCTCCTCATGATGGCGAAGAACCTGCTGAGTCCTGTTCACCAGATGAAGGATTCCTCATGGGTGACCGCGTCACTTTAAAGGAGAATACTTTTTACTGGTCTGATTGTAGCATAACGCAAATTCGGTCGTTCATCAAGTAAGTGGGAAAACGATTGTCCTTATGAACAAATGAATCCTTTTACTGAATTTACACGTTCTTTTTTCAAAGTTCACGAGATGCCGCTTGCCTATTCAATGTTCCACAGCCCGGGAATCTACTGCGCACACCACTCCCCGGAGAATTACTCTCATTAAACGAACAATGCGAAGGATTCTTCAGTCCAACATATGCATGTCATGTATTAACTAATATAATTATCTTCAATCAATTGAGCAATGAGCGTCATTAGCTCTCTATTTTATTACGCCTTGATTTCTCAGGTCGATGAAAGGGCTTGCCGGATGTTATGGTGTTATAACCCAGTGAGAAGACGCTGTATAACTTATGGACCAGCCGCTGAGGGGTCATATTGCGGTGAAAATATGGTAAGAAAACCAGAAGGACACTATTGAATAATATTCATTATTTTATGATGAGAGAGGAACAATAGAATATTCGCCTACCCTTTGAAAATAGAAAACTTTAAATAATACATTTTTCTTAGCACTGTTTAAATGGCCACTGCTTGCCGCTAGATGCTCGTGACCTGGTAATACCATCAGAATTCGCAAAGAGACTCGTTGGAAAGTAATATATATTAAGACTTAAATGCAATCCCATATACTAACAATTAACAACATATAAAACATCTCCACAACCGTTATATTGTACTGTAAATATTCGGATGCAGCCCAGACACAGCAGTTGTCATAAGTTTCCTTCACGCTTGAGATATGATGACACACAGCTTCCTTGACAACCTCATTATAAAAATATTGACGTGTATGGATATGTACATAATAAATTGTTGTCGCATGCTTCCCAAGTTGTTTTCTTTCCCGCTCTCCGCTCTCTACTTATCATTTAAAGTAGACAACATGATGTGGACATAATTTATGAAAATCGAGCACATCATGAAACACTTGAGTCCTGTCTAGAGAGTCGTCTGAGTGCCTCATTCCAAAATGCTAATCCGGAGTGAACGGCTGTGCTTGCTTTTACTTATATTGCCGCAGTGGAGTGGTGAAGTAATTACTTTTGAAATTTTTTAAAATTGCACAGAATCCTAAATTCATTGACGAGGTGCCGAAACTACCCGAGTCGCCGTATGAAATCTGAAAATTTCCATAATCAACTGGTTAATGAATTCCGAGCGAAAAACGACGAAGCTTCGATGCTTCCAAATGCCACAGCTTAAAGGAAGATCATTTGATGATTTCATACTTGACTCGAACGGTTTTTGTACTTCATCATTGGGAAATGTTGGGTCGTTTAATAGTCGTTCGATTATATCGATTGTTAAATATCTAGATATGTGAATTACTGACCGATGACGAGGTTCAGTCCATCTTTCAGGCAGATTGTGATGCTGGTGGGTCCAATGAATAACAACTTCGAATTCCATGTATAACACATTTTTTATTCTTCAACTTTACTAATCCTAGTTCCTGAGTATCAAGTAGTGCCAGTATTACACTCCCTCATCCAAAGAAACGCATCGAGTCCAAAGGTATATTTCAAATCCTTCGGAAAGGATGTGACACTGTACTTGTGGCCAGCTGAGGGAATGCTATTCGGCAAGCCTACATCAGTCTACACAGTCCATTCAAACCAATCGTCTCCCGGGGGTCTTCATTACACAAAATATACATACGAAGTAAGAGAATTAGTCTCCTCTCAAAAGTAATCACAGCACTATCCCTGTACATTCAATCTCCATAATCTATATTCATCCTTTAGATCTATAACACCTACCACGACGAATCGAATAATGCAGCGATACTAGTACGTCGAGGCACTAACAATTCTTACAAGTTCGACGGCACTTTTGGTCCGCATTTCGCGATACGCTCTCTTCCAGATCGAGTAATCCAAGAAGTTATCAATAAAAACAAATCTCATCATCAGTTGAAGCTGCTCCCCAGTGACAAAAATAATAATGAAAGCTACACGCAAACGAAACATCACTTGATTATAAAGATGACTGACGTAAAGCATGCCTTGAACGTCAGTAACCGTCCATTGACGGATCGCTCTTTCGTACGTCGTAATGAAGGAACTTTAGGACGTAAATACACTAAAATAAAAAGACATTTGAACATTGTGTATCCTGAAATCCTGACTGTCGTGGAGTACGATACTTTCAAGTGAGTAGATCAGTCCTTTCAATGAAGACGATCAACGACATTGAATAGGATTTTATTTTATTGTCCCCAGATCATTTAGATCCGATGTTTCTGAGGTACTGGTGTACTTGACAGCCTTTTGGAACGGCGTAGATCTGCGATATAGATCGCTGAGAGATCCCGAAGTACACCTCAACATCGCGACGATAATAATTGGATTGGTAAGTGCAGCCATCAACGAACGGTGTAAACTTAAATATTGGGTTCTTCTTGGATTATGCCCATCGGATCTCTACCTAACAATGTTAATAATTCTCTCCTCGATCCCCACGTCTTCATACAGTTGCTTCTTCGTACCCGGGAAGCCCTCCAAAATGCTATCAATAATCTCCCCACCCATTCTCTTTCTTTTCAAGTATTCCCGGGAATACTGGTCCCTCAATGTCTCAGCCTTCCTCTTCTTTTCCCCCAAATTCGGCTGACTACTCGACCTCTCCACCAGGTGATCTAATTTATTCTCCAGCTCAGTCACCCTTAGCTTAATCGCGTCCCTCTCCTTGATAGCCTCCGCCAATGTTGGGGCAGACTTCAACGCTTCTAGTTTACCCTCTCGTATTTTTACCTCCTGCTCAAGTGCCTTTCGCCTCACCTCCAACTCGGCTGCATGAGTCTGGAGATCATTGCTCATTCCTTTTAATTCAGCAACATTTCGGTTTGTATCTTGAGTTACGCAATAGATCTTCTGTTTTCCGTACGTCTAAAAACCAGGCAGAGGAGATAATTAATCAAAATTATGATCAATTCTACGGAATTTCATTTAAAATTGTTTTCCACTCGAGACTGGACAGAATTTGTAAATTCCAAACGTTGGATTTCAGATCTAAGAATGATCATCAATAATTTTACGGATTATTTCTTTGCTGCAGTCTTTGAATTTTACTTTCCCCTCGGATAATTATTCTGAAGAAGGAAAAATTTATTCAATTCCTGGCCATCGATGGGAAAAATAGAGTCATTTGGCCGAGAATTTTTCTAAAATTTGATTCGTGGAATTTGAAGGTTTGGGCTTCGGCGTCCAACCCAATCATCAAATCGTGTATCTTAAGAGATGATTTAACGATTTAATAAACATATTACATCGTAACATACCTTGTCAAAAATTTTCCCCTCTCTCTTCAACTTCTCCAACGCCTGTTGAATGCCCGCTTTACTCTTCTCATTCGGAAGATTTGACACAATATCATTGAGATTGTAAGGCCTATTCTGAGTCTTCAGAAATTTGTAAACAGCTTCAGCCGTTGCCATATCGATTTTATGAATGTCTTTATAATCCCGTGTGCATCCTTGAGGGAGAAAAAAAAATTGCGGTGATACCGGAAGAGTGGTTTTTGCAGGACAGAAATGCTACCCCATATTTGAATGATTATCGCGTCGACGACTCTACGATCAACACCGATTCGGTGCCAGCAATGGGACACTATTTCTATACTGAGGAGAGGTTTGCGAAGACGTCGTATGACATTATAATCGCCGTCACGAGGTAAATCATTAGTCGATACTTCAAGAAATTAGAACTGAGTAAATCGGTGGGTATTCCAACGAAAAGATCCCTAAATTCATCAAATGTTTATATTTATTTATCAAGGGAACGATATAGCAATTTATTTTGACTATTGTAGTAATTAGAAAATTCGTTTAATTGAATTCAATTGTACCAATTTAAGGGAACTTTAACTATCGGAATTGGCCGATCAAAACAAATACGTTTGGCAGCATATTTTTTTCTCGTCGTATGAAAATAAGTAGAATTGAAGTAAAAAATTAATTATTCATGATTAATTAATAGATTAACCGTATGCGAGCGCCTGAGAACGAGCAACAACTCCAGCTGTATCCCTCTGAGAGGTACGTCTATCCTCATTTATAAGAAAATTTCAGGGGCTCCAATAATTCAGGTAATTAATAAATCTCACTAGGAATGAGTCAGCTGGGCTCTGCGTGCATGAGAAACCACGGAAAACAGTCTATTGAGTCTGTTGGGCTTGTTCACGATCGAGGATTTAATGGGATTGCAACTGCTGCTCATGAATTAGGTCATATGTGAGTTTATCTTTCACCCCTCGTCTTAGAATCGATTAGAACGGAATCCTTTAGTGAAATCTGGGGACGTGAGGGTTCCCACTGATTCCAACAAGTCTGGAGTTAAAAAACGTCAAAAAACTCGATCAAAAATTATTTGAAGAATTTAAAGCAAAATTTTACGTGTAAATGAGCAATTGTATTTTTTTTTCTCAACGCATTAGGCTATCTTAGAACTTCGATAACGAATTGGTAATGTTCGCGAATTGTTTAGACTGGGAGTGCCACACGATGGGTCTCCATCGCCGCAGTATATCGGTGGTCCAGGTGCCACCCGATGCAGCTGGCAAGATGGATACCTGATGAGCAGCGAAAGATTCGGGAGCAATGCGTTCAAATGGTCCAACTGCAGTTTAGAATGCTTCAAATACTTCTTGAAGTGAGTCAGAGAAAAAATTCTGTTGGCTCAATTTTACAATTATTATAATTAAAATGGATTAATTGTTTTCATGGTATCCTCCCTGTCACTGTCTCCAAGACAACCAGTCGCTAAATGTCTCTACAATCGACCAAATTTTGATAAAACACTTCCCAGAATATTGCCCGGAGCCCTGTTGTCATTGGATCAACAGTGCTTCGCAGCTGGAGCACTCGAGGCTTGCTACGTGAGTCGAGAAATTTAATAATTTAATTGAATTGAAATTAATGGGGATAGAAGACTACTGTCAACTGTGTCATTTGGCCTGCTTTCAGCATGACAAACGGGCGTGCATTCTTCTGTACTGCACAATGCCAGAAAAAAAGGATCAATGCTTGGCTACGGCGCCTGCAGCTGAAGGATCAAAATGTGGAGATGATAAGGTTTGAATAGGATTTTTTATCACTTCCGTAAAGTCTTGGGATTGCTAATTACTCGGAGATCTCTGGAAGTCACTTGAGGAAAAGCCAAGCCCTAATTTAATGAAACAATTAACTGAATTGTTATTTCAGATTTGCATTCAAGGGGAATGTATCGACCAGCGTCGATGGAGAGACGTCGACAAGGCCTTAGCCCGCTGATGTCACAAAACTCGAGAATAATGAGAATGTACATTGAACACAAAACATTAAATATTCATTGGCTACTGTACAATTAATTATTGACTGCCTGGGGAGTGTACAATGACACCATGGCTTGGGAAACTACTCGCAGTGGACATAAAAGTAATTAATTCCTCTCCCGTTCTTAGAATAATTATTTATCAATTGCAATACTCACCGGAGATAACCTCACTGGCATCAACGTCCAAAACGTCTCCGGTTGAAGCCCACTTAACTTGGGAAAATGATACTTGAAAACTCCGATAATTCGTGTGACATTAATAACATCAATCTCTGTTAGACTGCATCAACAATTAATGCTATTGCGTTGTGTAAATAAATTGTCCCGGTCTAGTCTAATGCAAAGAAAAAGCAGTGAAGGTGGGGGAGAGGATGCTACAACACTGGGAAACGTGAGGAATTACTGAAGAATTGATCAAGCAGCTGAATCAACCGATAAATGCACGGACATATGTATTCTTTGTTGACAAATGTTCACAATAACTGGTGCAGTAAGACATTACAGTTTATAAACAAAATACAAGGGCTCCCAGTTCAGACTGTTCACTGTAGAGAGGGCTTTCCTTTTCCAGTCGCGAAGGCACGCCCTCCCGCTTTACGGTGATTTCCAGAAGCTACATGCGGGTGGCGGCTGGGTCGGTACATGCGGAAACTTCAATATTGCAGGGCCGATAATCAGGCCAGATTGGAGCCCTTCCATTCTTCCGATTTTTACCAAAATCGGCACTCTTGTGAAGATATCTCAAAAACTATTGGTCCTATCGGCCTGGGGTTTGTTCCGTTCGAAAGCTGAGCTCATTTCCTATCGATATAGGGTATTTCCAAATTTTTAAACTGATTTTTCGAACTGTTTTTCCGTTTTTTTTGAAATTTATACAATTATCAAAAAACCGATGAAAAAAATTTTTTATAAACTCAGAAATACCCTATATCGATAGGAAATGAGCTCAGCTTTCGAATGGAACAAACCCTGGGTCGATAGGACCAATAGTTTTTGAGATATCGCCAAAAGAGTGCCGACTTTGTGAAAATCGGAAAAATGGAAAGGGTCCCCCCTTTGAGTTTTTGGCATTTTGGCCTGTCGGGCCGGATGGCCGACTGGCTG
>JAPYZM010000277.1:0-56389 GCA_030522845.1 Psyttalia concolor
CTGAAAAAAAATCCTTCAATAAATATTACTGGTTATAAAAAATCATCCACACCCCTGGATAATTTTTATCAAGTAGTCAACAATTGTGGCAAAACAATTGAACATTTCGTAAAAATAAAAAAAAAATTTCGGAATGTGTAATTCGATAATTATCATAATTTTTGTTCAGGTCTTGGAGAGATAAAAAATTATGAAAATCCGATATTGCATATTGAATTGCATTACCATATTATCGAACAAATGATTATAGAATGTGATGAAATACGTGGAAATACGCCGGATGACGAGAATATAAAACGAGGAGAATTGTGAAAGTTTATTGAGGAGAATGCCTGTAATTGGAAGTGAATGAAAATCGATAATGAAGAACTGGTGGTCGAGTGAATAATATTAACGCTGAAAATTGCCCCCCGAATGAGAGTAAATACTGAATATCAACCAGCTGTTTGATCCCATAATTTATAATAATGAATTATTGACATGAGATAACTAACGGACCGAATGATTCATAACTGATTCTATTTGAAAATTTAAAAAGAAAACATTATCATCTCATTAACGCTCACAAATATGAATAAATTTTCCCCCAGTTGTTTGACCGAACATGTTCCTTTTATTTACCCTCCTCTCCACGCACTCGAGCTGAATTTCCAACCTCCAATTACGATCCAATTATGTGAACAGTATTTGAGAGGAGCATTTGGAGCGAAAAGTCGCGGTGGGTGCGAGATTATATTTTAAAGAAAATCCATCTCGAATCCTGGGGTGAATATTTATTTTGGAATGGAAATATTTGGAGCGAGAGAACAGCCGAAGAAATATACAAAGGCAAAGGAGAAATTTCGAGTGCGAGAGAGTTTCAAATGTTCTTTTTGATGTTCTTTAAGATGGTTGGGGATTGGGTGAGTCTCTTTGAGATTAACAGATAAATAGAAAAAAAATATTGTGGCTTTATGGTTAAATTACGAAGACATTTTGTAGAGGAAAATAAAATTAATCATTTCGTCAACATAATTTGAACAAATTAAAATTGTTACTCTGGTGTGACTGAGAAAAGCGGAATTGTAATATTTTCAAAATACTCCTCAACATTTTCAATAAAAATTGGCGCTTGCAAATTGTCGTCTCTTGTCGGAAGTCACACGTTCCCCGGCTCGATAAAGGATCAAGTCCTCGGCCAGTAAAAAAAGACGACCGAGAATAAAGGTAGACGGCGTAAAGAAGAAGGGATGTGAAAAGTTCGTTGCCGTAGGTGTTAGTTCCCTTCGGGTAGGGCCTCTACCTATTCCCCGGGTCCAGAAGAGTTTCGTTCACCAGCCGCGAAACAGCTCGAAGCCAGTTTATCATGAGACAGCGCTTCGATGTGGATCACCGCGGGCCTCCTTCCGGTTTTGCCGAGTGTATCTGTGCGGTTACTACCCTTTTTCCCCTACACTCTGCTCTTTTCATTCTCATAAATTACACGGAACTCTTCATAAATAATTCACACCGTTCTTACCACTTGTTTCGCGCACGCCCTGTCTCTCGTTAACAGAATTTTCCAACATTGAGTTTCGGTTAGAGTCAGTGGAATATCGAGTTTATTATTTTTTTGTGAACATTTGCCATTCATTCTAACAGATTTCGCCGGCACCAGGTAATTCTCCCCGGCTAAAATTTATTGCCCAAAAATTAAATCAGATAAATGAATAAATTATTTCTACACTTGTTTTAAATATTAATTCAGAACTCGCTAAATTTTTTCGTTGACAATTGCTCAGTTAATTTATAATTCTTATTTATTTCTCGTGGAGATAGCGACTTCCGGCGGATCGATCCAAATATCAATAATCGGGCTTGCCACTCACGAGAACCCCAAAAACAGGATATCCTCCAGCGTCTCCGTCTGGTGGGATCCACTGGCATTCATCTCCCCCTTGAGCAACAAAAGACCGAAGACTGAGGTATCCGTTAAACTTCTGTCCCTCTCTACTTTCTCGCTATTTTTTTGGCAGACGATTATTTTTGATCGGCTTTGAATTTCGGTATCACGCGAGCGGTAGAGAGCCGGGGATAATTGCCTCTAATGCATGTAGCCCAGACCGCCCTGACCTTGGTAACTGATATTTAGATTAAATACATTGCATTCAATTATTCGAGTGATCATTTGACTCTCGTACAAAATCGACGCAAGTACTGATACTTACGGCGAGGGGTTTTCCACGAGTAATCGTTTTTTTTTTACCGTCTAAAATCCCTAACTTTGAAAGAACCACTCGACTCTGCTTTGAGAGCGACGAACATTGCAAAAAGTTTAAATTGGATGAAAAGTGCGGTCCCAAGAGCATTTTAAAAATAAAAAGTTGCAAAAAAAAATGGAATTTCCGCATTAAATGCAGAGTAAAGAGGATTAAGTGAGATATCTGAGAGCGTAGGCTTTTAGATATGCCATCCGATATAAAAAAAAAACCTCTGAATGTTTAGAACCATTAATTTTGCAAATAGAAATCGAGTAATCATTACTTTCGTACTCCAGAATGAAAATGTCGATGGAAAAAAAACCTCATGGGTTACTTGACCGCCAAAAAGGTTAACAGACGCGTAAAAAAGACCTGTCAATTGCCCTCTCCACCGCAATCATCTTCACCGGGTTAAATTCCCCCAAAAGACTACAATAAACCCCGAGCCTCTAACTCACATTTCCTGTCAAAAAATAGTTCCCCAGTCGGCGATGAAACGAATTCACATCTGAAGGGGAATTTTTGGACGAAAAAACAACGAAATAAAGTAAAAAAATCTGTCGAAATCGAACAGAGAACGCGAGAGTTGAGGAATTAAAGAGCGAGCAGTCAGTTTCGAAAGTTGAAATTACATTTTTTTAATATATTTTTTTTTTCGCAGAGTCGAAAACGGTAGAGTCCATGGTAGGACTGAGTTCTGCGGTGGCCCAACGAATATTTAGCAATAAAGCCGTAGGTTTCAGGAGCACGCTAGACATATAATTAGAGCCCGGGGTTTATATCTCGTGAGAAAATGCTCCGACGCATAATGGCCGTGGATCACGAAGCCCTGCTTCTTTCGTTGGCGCTTCCCCGCGTGTATTTCTCTCCCGATTCACTTCTGAGTATATATTTCTACATTTTTCCTGCGTTACCACTATTTTTTCGTTATAATTTCTTTTCATCCACCCGTGCTCCTGCTGCTCGTTAAACAGCTCTAGTTTTCTCCTATTGATAATTTTGTGAGATTTTTAATTGGTCTCGTATTTGCATTATTCCAATTTTCACCGTTAGTGGACGTCAGTAGACACTAGCGGCGAATTTTTTAGGCTCCGCTGACGAGAGAAAAAACCGTGGATTTTAATAAGTCTTGCCTGAACAAACAAAGAATGGAAATTTTCTACGGGCGAGTTAAACATTTTTTCATACCAACGTATGAATATTTTAAGTGTCTCATATAAATCGATCGAAAAATCGGTAGGATATAATTACGATGAGAATGATAGAAATACTCATTGGGAAGTATATTTTCTATTATCGTTCTTTTATTTTAGTTAAGCTGCTGATGTTAACTATAGAACGGCGGCAAACTAATTGGGATCAAATTAGGATTAATCGAATGATTAATTGACAAGAATTCTCTCTATAGAAAAAATTTTGATCTTAGTCTGTATCTTATTATTTTTAACCCAATTTTTTAAAATACCATTTCGCCCACTTTCCGATTCGCAAATAATTTTCATATCAACGGAAAAGCGCATTCCCCTCAATTTTCACACTATTTGCTCCAATCGACACAAATACTGTATCAATATTTGCGCTCGCCAATTGTGTTATTGCAACTGTATCCAGTGTTACCTGAAATTACGCCTGTAATCAAATCTACAAATAAATTATCAATTTGAAAGTAGTACTGTGTAATTAACTGTAAATATTAAAAAAACTATACAATGAAAATAAAATTCACGAGGGCATTGACTTGAATTAAAAAATCAAAAATACAATTATCCTAACGAAAACTGCAAAAATTAATTACTCTTACTTATTGACAAATGATTCAAAAAAATCCTCTTATTAAGCGCAATTGACGCCGAGATTTTTCTCGGCTCAGCTGATTTCTAGAAATCGCAAAAATTGTTTCTCGCAACTGGCATTAGTTTTTCCACCTGACAAATTAACTCCGCATTTGTGATTTCAGAAGATTGAACCGTCCGGTATGCGGATGAAAAACGTGAACCATGGTGGATCCTACGAGCATCAGGTAAGTAAAGCACAAAGTAACGAGCAGATGAGGATAAGAAGTTGACTCATTGTTCTCATAGTGCACCTGTTTTTGCAATCCTCTGAGTATAAACAACACCTGTCTGTTGCAGAAACTGTGCATGGAGCCCTCAGTGCCAGGTAACAAGCGCAAAAAAATTTTTTTACGACGCTCCTTCGCGATTTTGAATGTTAATTTGTGAGTGATAAATACAGAGAATTCTGGCATTAGGGATTATAAAAGCATCGGAGGTTGGGTGGAGTACCATTATTATCATGTAAATTGAGTTGTCGACAATTTCCATAGTAATTTTAACAGTTCAACGAGACAGTCTGACAATTCAACGTGATATAATGAATCGCAATTGAACATTGCAATGTATGTAAATGAAATTGGAAACTGCGAAAATGTCATCAGCCGATGAAAGTACGTTTTTGACGAATGACTTTATAACCGAAGCAAGGGAATAAGAATTTTATTTCTATAGCCCGTGTGAGTGTGACGGAATTATTGTTGCTCCGACAGCTTAAAAAAGCGTGTCGATATCATCAGAACCTTGCGCCGACACTGAGCCAACCCCGCGCCAACCGTGAGGGTCGTCGAGTTTTTATGCAAGTGAATCCATTTATCATATGATTCAAGAGACAGTGACTAACAGTGATCCATTTCATTCGGAAGGAAAAATGAAGAAAAAATTGATTGTCTCCTCAAGTCCATTCTACCCCGCATCCATTCATGAATGAACCTCATGAATAATCTCACCAGTCTCACCCTAAGCCACCTAATTTTAATCCTCCAAGGACACTCGCGCGTCGGTAAAGGAGAGTCCGCGGTTCTCCAAGTCCTTCCGCAGGTGAATTTCCTCAAGTGCTGACACCAGTGGCGCCATGGATGACTCGCGTTCTAATCCCCAGCCAATCAGCGGCGGGGCCCGCGCTCAAGTTTTTTGACCGGCGAACATCCCCCACCACGTCGGGCCGCGCACTGGGGCCCGGGATCTCCCTCTTTCTCTCCTCCGTCGCTCCGCCGACATCCGGCGCCCGAGAACAATTGTGGGCCTGACGGGTGGGGGAGCGCTGGAAGCCAAGGAGCCGGGAGAATATTCAGACGTTTGTCTCACTTCATGTTACTGCTGTAGTCGGTCGCGCTTTGCGTGTGTGTGGCTCTCACTTGTTCGTCCCGGGGCCCGAAGAAATCCTCGCGCGGATATACTCACTCCCACCTGGCGCTGTACTGGCACTCTCCGGCCTATACGGTTAACCGGCTCCACGCTCGGCGTCAGTCACGAGAACGATTGAACGGATTTACAAAGCTATTGAATTTTACAGCTGTGTCTAGCTAATTTTTAATTTATATTTTTTTAAATTTATATTATACTTTCGAGACTTGCGACAATTTTTTAATTTTTTTTTTCTGGAGTTGTTGATCGCTGGAGCATTAATTGACATGTTGGAGTGAGTTTCAGTTGAAGTGAAGTGTCTTTTGGAGGAATTCGACGGTTTTCTTGGCGTCAGTCGCGGATAAGGAGCTCTGACGGAGCTCTTCTTTCAAAACGTTCTCTTGTGAAGTGCGTGGGGGCTTTGTTGGGGGGAAAGAATGGTGTATTGAAAGCACGTGGAGGACATCGATGGAATCTGGTGATTTTTCTTCACATGAGATTGGTGGACGTTAACCTCTGGGGGTTCAAGGAGCTCTGAATGAGACGGGGATAATAGATTTTTTTTCAGGTAAGTGGGTGAGGGAAATTTTCGGGGGGGAATTCGCACGGTGGAAGGGGGCACTCCTGTCTTCTTGTGGCTTTGTGGCGATCTCCTGGAGTGGTTGTGTGTGATTTCAATGAGAGGTCAAAGCGACTCGCGGATATTCATTGAATGACAAAAGAGCAGGACTGGACAAGATTGACTTTTTTTTATTGCTCGCAATGGAACTTTCAATTTTTTAGACGGTCACGTCGATTGAGGTCAAATTAAAGGAATAATATGGGAAAATAGTTTCTATTTTCAAGCGACAAAATGTCTAACTTGAATCTAATTTGTTATTCTCTCTGTATTGCTTTCAAGTGAAAGACGAATCATACAAAATTATGAATGAGTATGCAGAGCATACCGATCGATCTGCGAACTGAGAGACAAACAACAGAATTAGCAGACAAGTCTTACTTAATTTGTGATTCATTGATTAGGTAAGACTCATCACTTTTGGTAACTTTTAACTATGAATTTTATTGGCTTGAGGACTGATTTGATAAATAATTTTTTTCTCTCAGTACTGAGATGAAAAGTGGAACATCTCCGATCGATCGTCACAGGCGGTCCATACATATGCACCCACTGCTCCTGATTCGTCAGGGAGCAAGGACATGCCATGAACGATAATTCCCGATGAGAGAAACGTACACACGAATCGTTTAAAAGTGAAAACGCGTTTGTTCCTACCGTGAAAACTGGTAAAACGAGTATCCGCCTCCTGTTGATGTACGGACACGTACGCGTGGCTGCAAGGACTTGCAATTTAATCGAGCCCTAGGATGGGTGTCCGATGATTCGCGGAGTCGACCTTCTGGGAACATTTCCCGAGGTATTTTGTATCAATTATTCCGAATGGGGGCTTTCAAATTAGCAATGAACAATTATTACGGATAAATATCTCTTGACAATGAAATTCTTTGCTTCTCTTTATATTATTCAAATTGCAGCCCATCAATTGCAAAATTGCCTGATCAAATCGAGAAATAAAAATGAAGTATCATTTGTTCTTAATGAATTAGCAATTTAATCAAGTGAATTTATTAGACATTGAAAAGGATTAAAATTAATTCAGGCACAGGAGTACAAGTGGATAACTCTGATTATTTTTTTTTTAAATCAATTGAAAAAGAAATTGAAGAATTTACGGAGGATAAAGGTTATTGACGGAAGCGATTTGATAAATCGAGTGGCAGTAAACTCAGCCGTTTCGATGCTCTTCAGGCTCGTCACTCTCGTATCAACCAATTAAGAAATCAATTAAACTCCAGATTAACTGAAATTATGGATTTCGATATGCAAATGATGGCTCAATTCCCTCGTAATTTTTTGAAAAGACAAATTGTGAAGATAAATGTTCATAACAATTATGTAAAACACTTGCACATACCGAGTGCGCAAGTGGCACTTAAATTCGTGTAACGATAATACTACTGCAAGTGCATTATTAAATATTTAAAAATTAATTAAACATCCTCAGCTGAATTTTCGGGGAACTCACCCTCCAATGTAATATTCATCATTCGCTCTACAGTTAAATCCTACAAATTCACAGCGGCTCGGAATATCGATCTAAGCCTGGTGATGATAATTAGAGAAGAGTTACAAGACAGGTTTTCCTATCTGGCAGTCTTGTCCGTTCGTTGCTCTCCTACACGCAAGAGCCACGCGCTTCGTCCAGTCTCTCATTTTTTTTTTTACCTGTATATACATTTGAGTTGAGTACACTCGTGTGATGCCAATGTACATACACTCATTCCACTTTGCAAGGTGGTTTTCTTCTTTATCCCCCTCTTGGGGTACCACTGCAAATGGTGATTCGGTATGGGTGTTGAGGGGAGTCGGTGGAGTTGTGTGTGGATTGGTGATGGTGCGCGACATGGACACGAGTGTAAGGAAGTCGAGGGGAACACTGTGAGAAACAACAGCGACAGGTGGAGGAGCCTAGATCGAGGTTGAGAAATCGAGGGAATCGACTGCCTAACAAACGGTGAAATTGGAATTCATCAGAATTTCAGGGACAGCTTTGGAATGTAAAAAAAAACACAATTTATTGGAATAAATTGTTTTTTTTTTTAAATTCGTGTCTTTGAGATCCTTCACAAATTTATGGGATAAGAGTTTTCAATTTGTCTTATTACCTCGCTGAGAGATTGATTAACAGAGAATTGCAAATGGGATCGTAAAACAGACGAAACTTCACAGGAAATTGTGAATTAAATTACGATGAGAGGCTTAATTCCATTCATTGAATTTTTCATTTGATTTCAGCAGCAAACAAACATAGATAACTAATCAAATTTATCGTCTAGTATCTAATTAATTTATCTAATGAATGGTCGCAATATTCGTTAATCTATTGAATAGAAAACTCACTCGATCTGGAAGTAGGGAGAAACATCGCTATTTTCATTTTTATTTCCAACCTCTCATCAATTATTTTTGATGACTTGATATCTCACTTCTGTACTCACGTTGCATTCAATTTCTTTTCACCATTAACAAGCAAATCCATCCGTAATCCCTGTCACCGCACTCGGATTTCCACTAGAGAGTTATGATTTATTCCCCAACAGGAGGAAAATCGGGATTAAGCTCGCTCCCTCCGAGCTCTCTCATTCCGGTAATGCAGACATTTGAATTCAAAGATTTAACGGTACAGGAGTGCGTACAGTAGTAAAATCATTCTTGGTACAAATAATAGGGAATATTATAAAATTCCGAGGGGGGGGAAGTCTTTAAGGCTTCGTTTACAGTTATGGCTTTTATGGAGGTGTAACGACAGATGTTGAACGTCACGCGTGAATCTTCCGTGTGTCAACTTTATGGGAATTGTTCTCTATTATCTGGATGGTATCCGAGGCTTGTGAAAAAAAATATGGGAATGATCATTTTATGACAGTTGTCACCAGAAGCCTTCCGGGGATTTAACGAGGCTAATTAGCATTTTGGAATTTCCTACGCGCTGAGAAATATTCACTAGAGATTACCAACGAAACCACCGGTTCGGAGCGTACAAATAATTGCAATAATTGCAATTTTTACCAAAATTAATTAATTTCTCCATTTTTTTTATTTTACCGAATAAATTCTCAACTCGACACTTGCCGCAACAAAACTCTAAAAAAATAAATAAACATCCGTCATCTGGAGAATTCTACTGACTCAAATGCCCTTAATAGATATAAAATAAAAAATAAGAGGAACGTAAAAAAATGTACTTGCGATTTCGAATAAACATCCTCGAATAAATTCCCCTCCGTTCATGATTTACTTGACGCGAAAGAAATCCGTAATACACGAGTCATCGTTTAAAACCTGCCGGAGGTGTCTGGCTCCGGCTGAACTAATCGATTCCTAGAGATTCAAGTGGAGGAGAAACGACACTTTCGTCTCGACTGAACGATATCTCTCGCCTGGCTATACCCGATATGGGAAACCTCTCTCTCCACTCATAGCGCGAAAAAAAAACTCCCCCACATTCCATTAAAAAAAAAGTACCCCTCATTTACTTTCGGAATTTATGACTTTTTTTTTATCTTCAATACTTCTTCAATATGTCCCGGTAAATTTATGGTCATTACCTAAAGTTATTCTCAGCTGGGAATTTAATAGGAAGTTAATTTATTTTTAGACGGAGGATTATATTTAGAAGAAAACTGTTGAATTATTTTCAACGAAGTCGTTAGAATTGGTTGAAAACAATTCGACCCGGTTATCTTTTTGGCTTCATTAATTTTTGTAAGTATAAAATAATTCTAAACAGTAACTTGAACGTATGTTTTTAAAAAAAACCTCAGTTTTTTAGTCCTCTCTCAATGTAAATGTCAAACTAATAGTTTTCCGGCGCAAAAAAATTAATTTCCCCAGTAAACGGCGAAGGAACATAGTAACTTTTATGAAAAACAAGTCCAGGACACTGAAAATTACCGAGCACTACTGGTTTTACCCCACCCCAAGATTGGTATAATCATGGTACCAACTCGTCTGCCGATCACTCGTTAAAATAGAAGCAAAATGAGACGAGGGAGTGTGCGTAGCGTGCTTCCTTCACCCATCAGCCACAATCACGCGAAACAAGATTCCAAGGGCCGATGCAGGATAATAAGATCAACAAGGCGGAATACATAAAGCCGGAGTGGAGATAAAATTAAGAAAAAAAAGTCAAATAAATAAAATAAAGAGAGGAAATGAGTAAAAATCGGGAGTTTGCCTCAAGGGCGTTCTTCCGACATGAGATCTCGATAATCGTAGCCGAGTCTAGTTGGCATGGAGAGAGGAGATCGGAGAACTTCTTAGCCATTTGCATTCCACGCGCAAATACTATATTTAGGGTTATTACTTATTCGGTTGTATCAGATGGTTTTTTTTTTCAATTGCATAACGGAATCCGGATGGACTCATTTCACATAAAATTGTGAAATTATCAGAATGCGTTTTCATACGCAAAACGGGAGATGAGAGAGGTTTTTTAGTTTTATTCTTATGGAGAATGTAATTCCCACAGAATAATTTTGTTAAAATAACTGTTGTTGTTCATGACATGTTTTTGTTATATTAATTTTCCTGAAATTCGTTTGTTATGTTGATTTTACGTTTTTCACGAAATAATCAGTTCCAAAATAAACATCAAAGCAACCAATGAACTATTCAGGATTGAAATATTTGATCGTAAAATCCACATTTCAGAACCTGAATTTATTGCCTGAATCCAGCTAATGAGTGAACTATTAACCACTCGACTAGAGAAAATATATCCGTAACGGCTTTCTACTCGAATAAATTTATTAGAATAATTTAATTTTTGATCTGAAATAGGAGAGTTGATTTCTGAAATTTTTAGATTAAATAACTCCTCGAAAATTGGGCGTCCATTTGACTCTCCGATTGTCCGCTCCATCGCCGAATTATCCTAATTCCCCACTTCCTCCGGGCAGCCGTGAGAAAATCCGTTGTCTCCTGAGGGCATGTCACCAAGTCCGACTTAAAACGAGACACAGAAAAAAAAACGGTAGCAGTGGGAGGCTTCTCGAAAGCGAGTCAGACTGCGGAAAGGCCGGACCTCTATGCTCGGCTGGCACAGGACTGCCGAGTGGGCCCAGCGAGCCGTACTTCCCCGTCTTAGGGGCCTCAACTGGCTTAGAAAGAAGAGGCCCCCATCAGGTGCATTGTAACCTGAATAGAAGAAAAAAAAGCGCACTCGCGGAGAGAATCTCTTTCACGCATTTCTTCGCTAATTAAAATTGAAAGGATCATTTGGACAACAATCCTAACGCTGCGTTCGATCTGCTGCCAACAATAGTCGCCTATTGTCACCCCGTTGACCCGATTTCACACATCAACCGTAATTACGTGAGGTAATTCTCAGAAGACAAAGTTTAAACTCAATTTTGGCGAACGTTGAAGTGCCCGAAGACATTCCGCCCATTACAATTGATTAAAAATGATTTGTTTCTCGTGCGAGATATTTTCCCCTTGTTATCGTGAGCAAAGACATGATCAAATAACAATTTTATTTGCTCAGTGTGGAAGCTTATTTGGCCGTTGCCACCCGTAGGACTCCACCTCCCCTAGATGAACTCGGTAAATAAATATCTCCACACATTTCTCCCCCTTCAAGATGATCCGAGATGCTCTCTTCCGCCCCGCGAAGGATCCACTCCCTCCATCACACGCCTTCGACCGGTTTCTCGTTAATGATCTTAACTACAATAATATTGTTACGGTTTTGAAATGGGATTCCCCTCTCTATCAGTTTCTATCTGCTCCGAACTCTAGTGTTAATAAATGACATTACTGACTTTCAACTCTTCACTCACGCTCCAGTCGTCTCTCCAGTTCCCTCCTCGATAGATGGGATTCATCAGCTTCGCTCCCCAATTATTTATCACTCTTATCAGTCACTCTAATTAATGCAGTCGGGATTCTGCCCCTAACATTTGGATTATGGAGGTTTCCTCGGCGTCTTAATTTTTTATATGAAAATTGAAAATTATAAAACCCTGTACAAGTGAGGAAAACGTAACGATGGAGAGAGTAATTTTTTAAACTAATTGTCACTCGCTCATTTTACCGAGAGCTGAATAAATAAATGAGCGGGGGATATCAGCCCCTGATGAAAAAATATCAAATCCTGGATTTTCACCAATTAAACCAGAAACCACATTCCTGAAAACTTCTGGTGTAACTAATGGCCTCGAAACCTCTCAATTGCCGATTCTAACGGCATTGTCCCCTCATCAAAGGTGTGGAAACAGCATTGGATAACGAGTCATCCAGTATCTTCTTATGGCTTTTCCACCGGTCCAACTCCTTCTATATGCGTTGAACGCACGAAGGCGTACCTACACGCTGCCATGGTCCCAGAATAAATTATTTCTACGGGTCTTCCACAGCTCTTGCCTCCCAGGTAAATCGGACTGAGACAGTGGTGGGATGATACCGGAAGCGTACCCAGAACGGCGGAACCTCGTTCAAACGTTCGCTCAATGGAAAGTTTGTGTTCCTTCAGTTCAAACTTGAGAGTTTATGCATACGCCAGTGGTAGAGTCGCACTCCCATAGCTAATGGATCTGGAATTTTCGGGGGTGACGGGTGTGCGAGAGTGATTGCTCCGGTGGTTTCAAGTTTATTCGGGAGGATAAAGTGTGGATAAAATGGGAATTAAAAAAGGGGATTTAGTCGCTTACTGCCGAGATTTTAGCGAGCGAGTGAATTTTGTGATGACTTTTGGGGGATTTTCGCTATTTTTTAATGATTAATTTAGCTCAAAGTTGCTTGAGCATTTTTTATGATGATTCTGATGTTCATATTAAAATTGTAACAATTCGAAAACTGTTTTTTTGTTAATTATTAATTTATCCGGAGAGTGAACGATCTAAAGGATCTGAAACCATTTCGAGGACTCAGAATTTGACGGAGAATGATTTTTTAAATCATTCAAAAAATAAATTCATTTAAAATTACCGATAATTGACAGTTGTTAGCCCTTTATGTTCAGTCTTTCTACTCCACTTCCAAAAATTTGTGATCGTAATAATGAAATGACTGTGAGTTTGTGAAAAAAAATTGGAGATAATTTACTGGGCAGTGCGAAAAGTGGAATTAACTCATTCGTTGGTAATTCAGCGATGGTCAGTCAACACGCGATGGCAACAACAGTGCGAAGAGTCAAGCAGGAGAATCGTCTCAGACGACAGAATCAAAATCAAGGTGACACGCAGTAAAAAAAATCCAAATAACGAGAAAAAGAAATCGCCGAAAAAAAAATTTTAATGTTTAGAATTGAACCCGGAATTGACGAGCTACTGTATCTCAATGGCTTCAACCGCGACTGGAATAAAATCAGCCCCACGTGATCTGAATAGAGAATTCCTCGAATGAATTTCCTGTCGCACTCTTCTTTTCCAACTAAAAATAACTTCCCTCTAATTCAATAAAATAACTTTTAGCGGGGGGAGTAGATAGTATTGTTGAGTGCAGGAAAAATAGGGGGGACTGGTAGTTTGTGAAATAGTAATTCTCCGAGGTAAATAATAATGGGTTCGGTGACGTGAACTATGAACATTCAGAGTTTTAGATCGATTACAGATTTTTTTTGTAACTTCAATAGAAATTGTTGTCACTCTTTGTGGAGAAATTAAATAAATTTCTCGCAGCATATTTTAATACTCTCTGTAATTTTGAAATCAATTTTATGTTTACATTTTATGATATCCTCCCAACAAATTCGAGATTAAATAGCACCAGAAGATGGCGAAACTGTGAAAAATCTCCTCTACTCATTGAAAAAGAGAGTATTAAAATTTTTATTTTTACCTGTTCAATGTATTTTTAATGCTGTTGAGTGCAGCAAAATTTATGGAAAGAAAGTTTGAGGAGTAATCACTTTCGCAAGACTGATAATGGCTATGGAGCCGTGAAATATGAGTATTCAAAGTTTTTGTTTGATTACATAATTTGTCAAGGCTTCAATAAAATTATTTTTTCCACTTTTCGCGGAGAAATTTAATGACTTTCAAAAAATAGAAATACTCGTCCTAGTTATTAATTATTATTTGTCATCGTTTGTTTACTTACTTATGTTATTATTATTGATTCCTTTGCTGTCCCTATCTACCTCACATGTTCAATTTCAATTTTCAATTTTTATCTGGCTCTTCTTAAAGCGATAAATTTTCAATTCCTTAGAATAAATCAATACTTTCACTTGATTAAGTTATATTTGTTGCAGATGATGAGACAATCTACAAGACGTTATCGTCACCGAAGTCGTTGCCGAATAATCGTTTAAATCCACCACCCCACCCAGATCACCAGAACGATCACAGTAGAAGTGATATTTACCCAGCGGTCCAAGCTATACCTGGGCCACAGTACAGGATGCCACCCCTGTACGGTGAAGAGCAAACCAACCAGAATCAGCAGCCAACGAGTCTCCAAACACACAGCAATAAATTTCCCGTAATGACTTTTCCGTCTAAAAAATTAATTGACCGCATAAATTATCGAGATCGATCCAATCAGCATAAAACATTCTAGTCATTTGATATGTAAGCGATCGCACAATTAGTTTATTAATCAATGGCTTTCATTATAATTATCCGATTTATTTGAAGAGTATCGGATAAACTCATTGAATTCAATTTCACGGATTCCCGAAAATCTCTCGCAATCTGTAATTCGAACACTCCGAACGATTGAAGATCTGATTCCCAGGTAATCGGGTCGTCGACAACTACCAGACAACTTCTATTTCTCGAACGGTCGACGGTTGTCGATTAAACCTTCTAAAAAACCTAATTGAAGCTGAAGAGCCAACGAGTCGATCATTCTCAATCTTTCCCTCGCGTTGTAGTATTCTCCATTCATCTTAGAAACGTTTTATCGTTCACTCGTCAATCGAAATGTTTGACGGTCACTCATCCAGTTAGTGCCCTCGTTCAGTTACATTTAACCAATAATTTCAATTATATCAATTTACCAAAAAAAAAATTACTCCCTCCGTTACATCAGAATAAACTGTACAATTCTTTTAATTAACTGTCACTCCCAAACGCGATATTCTCCCAAAGTATTTAAAAAATCCCCTGCTCCACGAATAATAAATTACCTGTCAAAAATTCTTTCCACAAATTTGGATTAGTCACTCGTCCAACAAATCAAAAAATCCTAATCAACTGAATTAATTTTTTCCAACTAATAAATAAGTTTAATAAGTAACAATTGAATTCATTTGATTTTCTGAAGTTCTCACTTCACAAACCCAGAACAAGTCAGAAGAGCACTTCCTTCATTTCTCTCGAATTATTCCCATGAACCTACAAATAACAGCCATCAGACACTTGTGGCCCAGATTGTCTCCTTATGATCGCACGAACAATAAAAAAAACAATCCTTAACGTTTCATAACGCTAACACGTATCCACATCAATTTATAATTGGTTCAAAGAGAGAAGAAGAACTCGCGAGGGGGTGAGGGGAGCGTACGCGTACGATGCGTAGTAAAGTGAGAATGCACGAGTGTACTATAACAGGAGAAATCTCCGAACAGTTCATCGTACGTTTGTCAAGGAGGAGGTGGAGGAGTTTGTTACGATTCTTGGGAATATTCTCAGGGGTACTATCACCTCAACGTATGGTAGTCCGATGCCAGAGTGCAGAGACAAAGGCTGGTGGGTTATAGGACTCAGTGTATTTTACCGTTTACCGGAAACGAGAATCGCTAGCTGTTTCGATGTACAAACGTCACTTTTACCTGATTCTTACCAACACTGATCAATTTAAATGCTATCTGCATTCAGAACACTCGAAACTCTCCAGAATTTATTAAAATATTCAACCCCAAAAAAAATTTGTCACTGAATTTTTGTCTACTGAAGTTAGTAAACGTCAATTATTTTTTCTATTCTTTCCCCTGACTTTAATTTTGCTCCACCTCACCACTTCTTAAATTCAATTAATGCCACGTGAATGCTTAAATTGTTTTCAACTGCAGAAAATTAACAAAGAAATTTTCTCCTTATTCCAATGAATACCGACACGATGTGTTCTTACAACTCGTCTTATTAATTACCCCCCGTAAAGTTGTACACAAGTATTTTTTTTTTCACTTCATAGAAAACTCTTACAATACTCATATTCCCACCCACCCCCTCCACAAAATCTCGACCAGTGAGCGCTTATTATTTCTACACTTTCAGCCGCAACAGTCTCATTGCTATCACCCGATAACATCGCAATCTCCATCAATTTCAGATCGAGCGCGAAGTGGTGATCTCGTCAGCCGACAAGAACACTAAAATTCCAATTCTCCACGAGTACAAACGAACGACAGGGAGAGTTGCTATTGCTCCTGATGCACCGGTGAAACAGCAGGCGTGGGTGCAGGAGGTGAGTTATTATTTCACTCAATTATCTAACGAGTAATTGTCCGCTGATTCTAATCGAAAATTATGCAATGGCGTTGTGAGCTTAATTATTTTCATGATCGAATGAAAGATTAAAAAACTGCATAAATACAGATCAAATTAGCAGCAAAGTGGAATTTCGCTAAGCCCTATATAGACTTATATCGTCTGATAAGAATTTAGGACAACTTTTTGATAACCGAGATCAATTGACCATGAGTGCGCTGTGAGAGTTATCTCCATCTCAACTACTAAATCCCCCCTGTGAAATAAAAAATGAGATCTCCCGATTATCCAACAGATTAATCCAATCGGGGACTTAGTCAAATTACTACGAATTTGTCTTTCTCCACCAGGCCGATCGATTCGCCGAGCTTCAGACGCAGACAACTTGACTTGTGCTCCTGAATAAGACAGTATACCGTTGTCCCAGATCTAGTCCTCCTTGTACAGTCCTGTCCCCGCTCATTGTGGCATAACATTGGCAAAAACGTCGATTTGCCCCAGATTCCATTTAATAATACAATCGTCTCCCTTTTCTCGTGCGAATGACCCCAAGCTCGTTAATCGCTCATAATTGCTCATAAACCGCTCGCAAATGCTCACAAATCCCGTTAGTCACTCCCTAATAAGATATATTCATTTTTCTTCTGTCAACATGTGAGAAGGAAGGGTGGACTCGATGTTAGCAAGTTATGAATGGTCATAACAACCATATGGATTGTCCTAGATCACGTGAATGCCTTTCGACGCATACATATTCCAACGTGAAAGGCTACGCCTTGTAACAACTATTTCCCTATAGGTTTATGTTTGACGTTACTCATCCCAATGGTTCTCTTGCACGCTTCAACGGCCAACTTTCCTATGCTTTCCACTTACTCAAGCCCACTTTACATATTGACGATGCCTCGTTCAAGTTTATATTGGATTCCAACTACATGGATGGAAACACGAGGCTGAAGTAGCATTTCAACCAAGTTTCAGGTTTTCGTTGTGTCTGGTGACGCGTCAAAATCATGGACATGATTGAGCCATCTACAACGTATTTGGGGATTGATGGTTTTGATGAGTTTTCGGGGAGAAAATTAGGCGAGTTCCGGAGAATTTTGGAAAATAGTTTACAAATTTCGTTAGACGACTATTCGTGACAGGAATGGCAAGTCGATAACGAACCACCGTGACCGGAGAAACTTCTTTCATGATCTCAATTCGTTCTGTGAAGAATATGCTTTCAATTTGAAGATATACGTTGGTAATAATTTTTTTATCAACTGAAAAAAATTAAAAAGGCAAATTCTCAATTATTCTCTTGTATAATCCAACGAATCTCACATTTTATTAGACACTAGCGAGAATTGCGCGGAGAAAGGACGAAAATTTTCTATTAAATTGTTTGGGCCACGTTACTTATCCTACACTTTACGATCTTATAAATCAAGCCAGTGTTCACGTGAAATCCATCACCATTGGACTTGGTCCTTCCAGATGAGAGACCTTCCCTGAGTCATTTAGACCATGCGAATCATCTTAAAGCATAAAAAAGGGTCATTAAATACGCTCATAAACCAGAATTGTTTTCCTTCAATCGCCATAAAATTCTCGTGTGCAGATAATACCTCATTCTTCATCGTAGTACATACCAAACCGCCCTATGGTAATAACCCCGTGGGAGGTGAGCGATTGTCCCACTAATGCAATAATTACGAAACTCCCGATAGAAATGAGAGAAAAAAAAAAACAATACCAAAGAAATATGAAAAATACCTCGTGAGACAGATAGGGACAGGGGCATACAAAAGACTCGTTACTTATGTTTTTTTCTTCTTGTTTCAACGTAAAAATTGTGTTGCTGAGCCAGTAAAAATAAATGGATTGCCCTGGGAATAAAATAAATGGAGCAGCCAGCCAGGATCAACATGAGAGCTCTCTTGTAACAAGGAAAAGTGTGCGCTGCAGTGAAACACCGGTCTTTCCGCGACACATCCATTCATATAATGCAACTTTTTATCTGAAATTTTTATTTTTACCATGATTTCTTTTGTACCGACAAAGATGTACTTCCCTACGAGTACTGTTCCCTTACATTTTCCCTCCTTCCATCGCATCTCACTTCGATGTCTCGAAGGAAGGAGTATCCGTATTCACAATGCGTTTTGAACGCCCACCGGACGGGAAGAGAAAGATTCTTTTATTTTATTTTATGTTTTTTTTTGTCTCACGTGAACTGTCAGTTGAGCTTTAACACTTATTATTCAAGGGGCATACGCTTCTGAGAATTGCTCGTACGACCGAGGATTTTCAAATTTTTCCCACCCGAGTTTTTGTATCACCTCCGCTGAGAGAAAAAAAATTTAGGTTCCACATTCAAAAATCTGGTGGAGGGAAGCAGACATGACATCTGCATTTAATAATTTAGGGTTGTCAAATTACAATTTGTTCATCTAGCTTAGCAATTTTTTACGAGAACTATCTCCACTAAAATTATCAGATTTTGGGAAATCTTTTTTTAGAAAAAAAAAACCATCGCCCCGGCTAATTTTTTCTGCCAGTGTCGGTATCAATACGGAGGGATTATTGAGTATCTTGTGGGTACTTGATGGGTGTGGGTGCATGTTTCCCTAGCCACATTATACGGCCGTTGGGATGATCGTTACTGGTGCGATATTTGATCGGGCGCTATGCTCAACGACCGGAAATCATAGTGGAATTATCGCCCCAAGGATTTTATGGAGGATAAAGTTGATGGGAGAGTTTGAGGGAGTTTGCCAATTAAAGTTCTGATGTTTGATAATTTTTAGTATTTTCTAGTAATGAAATTTAGTTTAAATTGGGTGATTTAATTAGATACGGTAATACGGTATTACAAAATGCTCTAGAAATTTCTGAAGTAATTCCAGTTGCTCGCAATTGAGACACCAATAAAAATGTACAGATTGAAACAAATTATGAAAAAATTAAAATACTTGATTCCAGTATTTCTCTAAATTGAGGTCGACGTCACTTTGAGTCGGTCATAATCAACTGGAGGCTCCCAAAATCAATTATTAATTTTTATTTCAACGTAACGAAGCTCTCATTCAACTCACACTTGATCTGATTTTATGTTTGAACAATTGTATTCGTAATCTCAATAAATATTTTCTCCTCTTCGCGGAAGAGTCAGATTTATTACCCTGTAATGCTCTGTTTGGAGCGTTTGAATAATTCATTTCCTACCATTACAAGACGTTCGTTCAAACATTTTCCCCCGCGATAAACTTTTAATCTCCATCAAAACTCAATTTCCAGGGTAATCAGGCTCAAGATAGGCAAGAAGGTCATGCTAGAAACTTCCAGCCTCCAGAAAGCCACTCGTAAGTTCCTCCCCCCCACATCCCCTTAACCTACTCTCTAATCAAGCAATCTTCACTTTGAACAGGTCAGCGTCGACAGGCGCAGTGCCCCGCACGCCAAAATCAGAAGAGGACCGCAGTAAATCCCTCAGCAAGACGTATCATACCATC
Source organism: Psyttalia concolor (assembly GCA_030522845.1). Classification (NCBI taxonomy): domain Eukaryota; kingdom Metazoa; phylum Arthropoda; class Insecta; order Hymenoptera; family Braconidae; genus Psyttalia; species Psyttalia concolor. The sequence continues at coordinate 19,900 of JAPYZM010000277.1, forward strand.
AAAGACATGATCTCAAGTCGTTTCGGCCCCTCTCGAAAGGACACCGAACCCGATCCGGAAGTGAGTCTCAACAATGTGACCGAGGAGCTGCGCAAATCCTCACACAATGTTGATGATGACGATGCTAAAAAGAAGGAGAGCACTTACAGCAAGCCCAGAGCACAGGATCCACCGCCGATAAACATGCAGCATTACCCTAAGAACACTTATCAACAGTACGGCCACAGTTATTACCAAAGTCCCCAGCAGAATGTTGCAGGTGAGGGCTTAACTCAAATGCCACTCGAATAAAGAAGAACTTACATTTCATAATTCTCAGTTGTCTATACATTTCTACCGATCAGTCAACTCTTAACTGATGATAAGAGATGACAACAATATTTAAGCAATATGATAGGAAAGATTGCATTCCAATTAATATGTTGCAAGTCCTGTAATCGCTAGGTAATCCAATTCACTTCAACTCCGAATAGTCCCTGAATGTTGTCTTCACGTCTGCCAACGACTAGACTCAAACCTTTCAATTCCCAGGTCAACTGCAATCAGCCCCGATACAGCCGAGCCTTCCCGGCCAAAGCGCGCAACTCCACGTAACTCACCTGACCCCACCAGCAGGTGTTCAGACAGTTCACCAAACCCAGGTGACTCCCTACAGCCAGCCAGTGCCCCCCCGAGGTGATTACGTGGTTCAAGGACCCGGTGGACACCCCCTCCACCAGCACCAAAACGTTCCACTCGGTAAGCACGGTCTCCCGATGCAGCCAGTGTCTTCCAACCAGACCTACCAAAGCCCTCAGCAACTCCTCCACCAGTCCCAGCTACACCAGTCCTCCAGATTCAACCAGCAGCACGTCCAGAACATGCACCAACGTCAACTAATACAGCAGATGCAGCAGCAACAGCATCAGCTCGTTGTCGGCCAGCAAAGTCCCAGGACTAACATGAGAACCCAACAGCAGTTTCCGGCTGGTGTTTCCTATCAGCAGTACCAGCAGGCTCGGCAAACCATCTCCCGATCTCAAATCGATCTCCCAAGCACATCTAGACAGGGCTTGGATGTGAGAATCGGTGGACAAGAGGTTTATTACCATTACAACCAAAATAAGCCTAGATTCACGGGAACGCCGCAGGTGTACATGAAACCGGAGAACGATGCTGAGTTTCAGAGGCGAAATTCAGCCAGATGCATGGAGAAAGCTGTCTCGCAGCCTCAGCTGTGCTACGACGACGAGAGAAATCCCGACAGACGATCTGAGAAGACCGAGGACCTTAAGAATCTTAGTAACGATGTGATGTTGAGTGAAAAGTATGAAATCACTGTTGAAGACAGGAGTCAGGAGTTCAACAGAAATGGTAGCCAACGACAGACTGAGGAGTTCAGACCAGAGACTAGCTTTGGTAATCGTAGGGATGACATCCGCAGCTCCAAGAAGGAAAGCGAAGATTGTCAAGGGGAGGAAGTGATTAAGGAGTCTGGCGTGCAGAAGAAAATTGCGGAACTTCAGAAGAGGGGAGACAGTAAGGACATGAGTGAGACTGATAATCCAAGGGGAGGAATCAAGAATGGGGGGCAGGTGAATGAGGCTACCAAGCGAATCGAGGAGAGCACGAAGAGACTTGAGGTGAACTATCAGGGAAAGGAGGGTGGAAGGAAGGAGGAATTGGACCACAGTATGGCGAGACTTAAAATTCAGAACCAGGGGTCTGGGTCGGATTATGACAAAGCTGGACAGAGCTCAAGTAATGTTGACTCGGGACGGGGATCTGCGGTTTATTCCAGCGGACGAAGACCACCCCCCGAGGATCAGAATCATCCGCAAGGTTGACATTTTTATCCTTTGTGGGTTATTTGTAGAGGATGGTCCGGTTGTACATGACGTAAATTGATTTTTTTCTTTTGAGTTGGGTCGCTTTTTTTCCATCTGTTTTTCGCTGATGATGGAGAGGATTTCAGTGCTTTATTCATTTTTTTGTTTCTTCCTGGGTGATGGGCAATCGGTTAAACTTGAGACGGGGATTTTTTTATATCAATCCATAAAATATTGTAATAAAACAAATAGTGAAAGGGTCGGTCCAATGCCGCTCAGCTGGAGTTATGAGACCATTACAATAGCTCGACGGTTAGAGTTTTACGATGATTTTTAGGAGACCGAATTTTCCCCACGCGTATCTAATGGTTTTGATTCGCAGGGCGTGATAAGGGATCTTTTATACCAAGCGGGCTTAAAGAGTTACTTTTTATCACACCTTCCTTTCCCACAATCGCGTCAAAGTCTCGCACAATCTGATAAAGTAGTACTTTTTGCTAGGTAAATTAATAAATTCGATGCGTCAATGTCACTTGACACACCGTGTGATGAAAATATTATTTTATGGAACTCGTCACACACAGTATTATTGAATTCCCCGTAAATGTTGAATCAGGTCAAGACTCTGAGTGGGTTGACATTGTGGAATCTGAGCTGCGTAGTATCCTAGAGCCAAGAGACGTACCGGCTATGGCCCACTCCACTCTGTCAGAGAGTGTTTCCTCTGTGACGCCTCCACTGCCGCCACTCTCGCCTCATGGGAGTCCGCGTACACCGAGGAATCGATACTCCACGAGGTAGAGTATAAATACAATGGGGTTTGAATTATTTTCGACGAGAGAATGCAAAATTATGAGGTCTCGGTGCTCAATCATGATTTATTAATTTCGTATAGCTTACCGTATGGAAGTAAAGCGAATTACGGTGATTATGGCAAGGGACAGGAGAAGAGGAATTTTCAAGGGAGTACCAAACACCGCGGCGCATCCACTGCTAAGAAGGATGCTGCTAAGAAATTCACGCACTGTAGGTTTTGGTTAATAAATCATTTAATAAGTAAAGATTCTTTTTAAGTGGTAAATTTGTTTACCTTATCCACGTGCTTATCAACAATGAGTCCTTCATTTTATCTCCCTAGTTTAATTATTGATAGATGAATAATGAAAATCATTAATATAAGTTGATAAAATTGATTTTCATGCTCAGTATTTGGTGTTGAAGCTGCGGATTTGACATCGACAACAACCGGATTAGATCTAGATTCAATGTTGGACCGAAGTGATTCGGATTTGAGTACAAATGACGCACGAACCATCCGAAAACAGTTGGAGGGACTTGAGAATATGTACAGCGAGGTGAATAAATAAAGATTCTCTATGAAAATTTATGAGATCCGTAGTTTTCAATTCACTTAATTTTATTGTGCTGCAGGTTTTAAAGTTACTGGGAGGGAGTGTAAAGAAACGACGAAAAGCGAGGGGATTGACGAGTTACGGATCAGTATCTTCCCTACCAACATCTTCGGTGTCTTCGAGACCAGTTGCGAGGCATCACGATAAAAGGAGAACTCATGTCATCGATGACAGAATGAAAAAAGCTAAAGATGTTAAGGTAGCGAGCTCCCAAATAAATTCAGAGAAATCCATTGAAGAGATATCAATAGATATAGTTCATGTTGTTTGATGGCTAATTTTCTCGACAAAAGGATGTCATTTTGACTCGTTATTTTTTTTAATTTCCTCTTGCAGAGCATAAATAAACGCTTTCAACGTCTAGAGTCGCATGTAGTCACTCTGGCTCGATCAGTTGCACATCTCTCCTCAGAGATGAGAACTCAGCATCTGATGATCCAGGAGATGGAGAACATTAGGGGAGAAATAGCAGCATTGAGAACACAGACCAGTATGGCAATGGTCAGGTCGCAGTCTCAACCGTTGCTCAAGGATTCTGAGCTGCCTGCACTGTCGAATCCCTCGAGAGTCAAGAAACTCACTAAATTCTTCGGGACCGAGCCACCTCTCATTCGATTGTTTCTCCGTGAGCTGGGTTACGAGGTAAATTTTGTAATTTAATTGGAAGTGCAAGAACACTTTAAAAAATTGTTTTGAAAAACAGGCACTTTAGTCAAGCCAAATAAAAATAAATAAATGCATAAGAAAATTTAAAGAGGAAAGAGAAGCAACATTAATACATTTCATGAAAAATATTTATCGAGTCTCGTCAGGAGAGTGCAATTTAAAATTAATTTATGGTTAATTTTTTTTTTTCGGTTTTATTCCATTTAGAAATACGCAACCGCATTTGAGAAGGAAAAAGTGGGAATGGTAGAACTGCCTTATTTAAGTGAGGAGAGACTCCAGAAGATGGGAATACCCCTGGGGCCAAGATTGAGAATCCTCCAAGAAGCGAGAATATCAGTCTGCAAAGATCCGATTTACGTCGTTTAAACGTACGACGGTATATCCTCATTAATTAATAGTGTGAAAGGATGAGAAAGACTATCAACATGTAATTCGCAGTTGAGTGAAATAAGTTGGGGGAATACTACCGCAAAAGTCGGAGAAAAAATGATGATATAGGAGGGTAATATGTTCGAATGGAGCTTCAAATTCAATATTTCCGGTCGTAAAAACATTTACGATCAATCTCAATTGAAAATTACCTTCTTTCGATCCTGAAATTTTCGCGAAACTGGCGAAACCATAAAATAGACACTTCGGTGCAGTATAATTCAGTGAATTCTCAGTATTAATCGAGGAGTGTTATTTAACGAGAGCTTTATTACGAGAATACATATGGAATATCGTTGAAAGAATTAAGATATCGCCATAAAAAATTTTATACTCCTCAGAGAGAGAGAGAGATCTGGGGAGAGTTTGCGAGTGTTGAAATTGTCATGTGTTATTTATTTCTTTTAATTTAATTTTTTCGCTCTCCACAGAAAATGTCTCACTCAAAAAATTGCTGTCCACCTCTCGATTGAAAACAATCATCGAATTATTCTCTTAGTAATATCACGTTATTTAAAATCAAATATGACAATCAATATTCAATGACTTGCCAATTAACATGAAATTATTCAGGTTAAATTATTTATTCTCTGAACGAAAAAGCAATTATCGTAAATAATTCATGACCAACACAATCGAAAACCGACTCGTTATTACCTTTCAAACATAGGATATGACTCATTCGAATTATCAATTATTCACGAATGTAACATTCACATTGTCGAGAGTATCATTGACCCAAGGGGTCCTCTCTTCATTGTCAATAGCGAATAGAGACACGTGAAGCTGTCTCATGACTCACGAGGGCAAACGGGGCGAACGGGGAGAGAATTATCGAGCATTGGGTCAAGTTTGCCAAAGAGTTACCGAATCACTTGTCTAAAATATTTTTATTCTTCCCACTTATCAGTTATTCATACGAGGGGCTAATCACGCCATAATTGAGTAATCATGATTATGAAATAGTTTCGTGAGAAATTCTGGCAATGTTTTTTACATAACAAATTTCGGAACTTTATGTTTGATTAAAAAATTATACAAATGACATGGCCAATAGATTACTACAGCATCCAATTATTTCTGGGGATTTAATCAATTGCCGAGGGCGTCACTTGATTTAAAAAATCATTTGGAAGGGGAAAAACCACCTGATCTCAATTATTTTGGGGTGTGTAGTCACTCGTATTTCCATTACATTACCTAAATCGTTTAGCCAAAATTTCGAGAGCGTTCAGGTACCAAAGAAATGACGATTGGTATTCCGAGTGCCAACAAAGTGCTTCCGGATTCTTGTTTAATGATTCTCAATCATTAAGTGTCGATTTAATCGATCATTCGATTTATTTAAGACTCTATAAATAAAATAGCTTTTATGTACAGTTGTTTCAACTAGATGTAATATTTTATATCTACGACTTATTATTAGAATACGATAATTATTTTATTACCATTATCATCGTTTATCCGAAATCACTAATGTTAATTGTTAACTGTATTTAATAAACATTATTTGTTTCGGTATTTAGAGACTTGGGGGGGGGAGGGGATTTTTTAAACTTGGAAATGAAGATCTGTGTTAATGATTCGATGTATCTCGTTGATGAACTTTGTTTACATCAGTTGTTTGAGTAATACAGACACTGGTTACTTTATTTTCTCAACCTTCAACCCCACCAGTCATCACAACTTCTCCTTTCTCACTCGATTTATCATTTATAATTGTGTGTTAGCTTCAAAATTACTGGGTATTTCCCGATGGATTTGTTGCGACCAAACTCAATGGTTAAGTCACTCGCGTGCCTCGTGCCGCAATTGCGTGAGGAAATCTTGAAGAAAAGATCGTCAATATCAATGCCCCAATGAATAAGTAAAGGAATTTTTTTATTCGCCATTCTACAAGTGCGAGCACGTGCTCTCTGTTAGCCAATTAATTTTCTTGTTAAAAAACAAAACATGAAACTTTACTGGAACTCAACATTCCTTTTGCTTTCGAGATAAAATCATTTTTAAAAATATGTAATTTTTTAAAGTGGTCAGATTGTATTTTTTTTAACAAGTAAATCCTGCTTATCGAAAACAGTTTTCCCTCTCATTTTACTCTAGTCCTTTTCCCGTTGGGAAAAATTCTCATGTTTGAGGAGATATCTATGATAAGCGAAATCGTGCAGCTGCGTCAACAGCAGATAAAAAAAATACAATTGAAATATGGAAAACTAAAATTTAAATTCAACGATTTTTCCGGAATTGTCACTGAAATTTCTAACAATTCTATAAGAAATTTATTTATATACCTGAAAAAATTGGTTTATCTATCACAGGGGAATTTCAATGAATTCGTCATTTTTTGGAAGAAATCGAAAGTGAAACTAATAATCAAATCTCGTGTATGTGTGGACCAGTTTCAAGAGGAAATGCACAATTTAACAATTGTAGTCAATTATTTTTCTAGTCAGTTCTTTGATTGGGGAGACTGGCTCGAATGGGTTTTCTCTTCAGGGCAATCAACTGTCCCTCATCATTCATTCACTTTTGATCGGCTAATTTGTCCTCGTGCCTCACTGGGTGATATCGTCTTTAATTCGTCGACTCTTCGTGTAGAGAGCTCAAACAATCTTTCACTATCAAAGGAAAAAACGGAAGAAGTATTGAGGACCACCCGAAAAGATTCGACAAATCAATGCCATCACTTCAAAGTTCATTCGCAATTATTTAACTAATAACCCTTCACAATTTTATAATAATTTCTAACCAATTGAGAAATTGAAAATAAGACGAATCTATTGTCTACAAAAATTGTTGGAAATTTTCTTATCATTTCTTTTTCAAATCTTACGAAACCCTTGGATTCTCACTTATCTAATCTGTTCTATTTTCCCCCTTCTGGAGCAAGAAATTCTGGAGAATTTTTTTTTATCATAAACTTGGTTATTATTTAAAAATTTTACGTTTCTCGCAAAAGATCTCAAGCATTTTATTTAATTGACGCTCCATGCTTAAATACTTGAAAATATTTTTATCGTTCTTATAACCGTTTTATCCCAACACAAAGTGATTCATAGATCATCAACTCGACGGCTTCGTAACGAATGATTTCGTGTCTTTTCAACTGTATTTTAATGACAAACTGTTGATTGAGCCTTTGGAGATGTGCGTTGTATCTCCAAGATACTTCAATTGACCTATGCCCCACCTCAGTCCAGCGTCTTATCTGACCTGCTTCTACTTGAGGGGCCCCAGCATTTGGATTTCGTTCATTCCGTGCCGAGTTCTCATCCCGCGAAGATCAAAAAATTTATCCCTCAGTTCTGAGGCTCAGAATCACTATGAAGAGTTTTTTTGTGATTTTTGGCGCATGCATTGCCCTCACCGCAGCTGAGGTGGTCCAATTTCAATCTTGTTCTTACCCTGAGAGTGAGTTACACTTTTTTATCAATAAATATTCTACACTTTTAAATGTGAATTGTGAATTGAAAAATATTCTGTAATTTTTTCTCGTAATTGTAAAAATTTTATTAATGGCTTGGAATTTATTTTTCAGATACCCCGATAAATTGTACGGTCCACGAACTACGCATAAACCCGTGTCCTGAAGCTGCAGAGGATAAACCATGTCGAGTAAAACGAGGCACAGACGCTAGTATTGAATTTGACTATACAACAAGTGAGTTTTGCACTAAAAAAATTATTCACGATTACATAATTGATTAATTCTCTTTCCCGCGTCCCTACTTGTTGTTATGACTCACCACAGTTTCACTGATAATTTTCCTCGGTTATGAAATTGATATTTAATTCCAATGATAAATCAAGACAGAGTCATTCTAATCACCCATGATATTTCAGACTTCGCGGCTGACAAATTGGAGGGGCGAGCTTACTGGGCCAATCAGCTGGCCAATGTGCCCTTCCTGGGAATGGAGACCAATGCCTGCACATTCACCCCTTGCCCTGTCAAGCCAGATACTAAGCAAACTTATAAAATGAGTCTGCACATTGACAAGAAATATCCAGCGGTAAGTGTTAATCAAGTGTAGATAAAAAATTCTCTTCAATTCAATGAGAATTCGCCAATTCACAATCATACGATTTCATTCGGTGCAGACTTTCATCATTAATGCCCGGAAAAAAAATTACTCTGCTTCGTGAATTAATTTATGAATGAATTGTAATGAAGCACAAGCCGCTGAATTCCCAGCCAATTAATTAATCAGAAGTTACAGACCAGGAGGAAAGTCCCAAATTAATTATTCAATAATGGAAAATTGTTGCAAGGCCGCTGTCGTGTAGATTAATAAATCGCTAAATTGTGAGTCTAGTATTCAAAGGAGTCTAATAATAGCCCATGATAATTGCCCTCTCGTTTCAGTCCAAGTGACGAAGTGAATTTGTGCAACTCTTTCTGCTGCTCCCTGATAATTTTCTGTTAATCTAATCATTCTATTACGGTTTCAGTCCGCGAACTATCATTTATTCCAAATTGTTCGTCTCAGTTGTGTAGTCAGTCGTAGAAATAAATACCCCAGTTTCAATTTCAATGATACCAAGCAATTTTAATTGTTTGACATTTTTGCAGAGGAGTTTCAACGTCAAATGGAGACTGTGGAATCAGGAGGAGCAGGAGTGCTGCATCCTCTTCCAGATTAAACTGACGAAAGAAACATAGAGCATTGAACAAATTTTGTAATTACCTATTCGCATCAGTTTCAATGTGAAACGATTCGACAAATAAAAAATGAGATCTAATGAAGCGATCAAGTAGTTTTATTTGTACGAGTAGGAGTTGTTTTTCGAGGGTAAACACTGCATATTTAGGGACACTGGTGAGAGAGAGTCATGTTGAGTGGATATAAACCAACATTTGCAGTGAATCGACGAGAAAAAAAATACCCGCTGCGGACAGGATTCGAACCTGTGCGGGCAAAGCCCATTGGATTTCGAGTCCAACTCCTTAACCACTCGGACACCGCAGCTTTACCCACGTCACAACTTCAAAATATCAATTCATTCGTAATCACGTTCTTCCATTGGTTTTTGCAATAAAGTGCGCTCAGTGTATGTGATGCCCACCATAATAAATTAATTAATTTATTCCGTCAAGCCCAATGTTTTAAAATAACAAAATTCAAGCATTTTTAATTGAACCATTTTTTTCAGCTTTACGTAAATGAATAAATCAATTCAATGATTTACATTACTATTAGTGGATAGTTAATGCATTAATTTTGTTTATCAATTCAGTTATTTCGGCAAAAGAAATTTATCAAGCTGAAAAATGCTAAATTTGTAGAGAATTTGCAATTTCATCAGGAGATAATTTAAATTCTTTAAAGAATTTATCATTTGATATGAAATTTACAGTCTAAATAAATAGAAATAAGTAAAACCTGCCTAGTCCAATTAAATTCTTAAAATGTTGTTAATAAAATATGAAAGGGGTTCTGTCCGGAAAAAAATATTAATTACAGATGGTGAAATGAAAAAGTACTAAATTAAAGTGTAAAGCAAACTCTTGAAAAATTAAAACTCCACCGGAAAACATTTCAATTCTATTTTCAACTGTCACTGTCGGCCACAAAAAGTAACCGAAACCTCACTGACAGAGATAAGAATCAAAGGGCTCGTTCCTCCGGCACATTTACACTGTTTCCCATTCTCCGTGAGATGAAACTGGAAACGAGGAATAATTTTAGTCACGCTCAGCTTGCCCAGTCTCAGCTGTTGTCGGCGGCCGGAAGTGGCTTGGGGTGGCAAGTGTTCTTGAATTCCGCGTGAGAAACAAAAAATGAGAGAGTGAGAGAGAGAAAGAGAGATAGAGAAGAGGTGGAGAAGTACCTTCACTCTGACCAATGGAACCGATTCAAAGTGTCAGAAGTGGAGGAAAAGTGAAGACGAATGGCAAACGAAACGTATGAATTCGAAATCCCCTTCGGAGGTTGACTTCAACTACGTGACCCACATTCCATTTTCGATTCGTACTATCTTGAGAATGCGCCAATTACTATTGTATGAGACTGGTTGAATGTTTGGATGAAAAAGGATTTTTAAAAAACAATTATTCGAAAAAATTGCAAATTACTATTGGAACGTGGAACTCGGAATCCTATATCAGAATAATTTTGTCAACATTCAAATTTAGATTAAATTAATTATTATGTTTTTATATTTAATTTAAACGGTGTCATTTTATAATTGAACCGCGTTTGAAGAGAATTGTGGGTAGAGCAATAGTTCGGGAGGAGACCGCCAGGAGAACCTACGAAATTACAAACAAATTTCAATCCAACGATGTAATGGTTTTTTTTATTAAGGCTGACAATAAATATTTTCCGTTCATTGCCACGCCTTCATCCCTCCTTATGTTAATTGGCTCATTAATTTCTCACCATAAAAACTCTTCACTCGTGTAATTAACTGATTAAAACCTCTAGAGCGTCATTAAAAAATTAATTTAATTTTCATTTTTCGAATTATTAGATTCCCCCGCAATAATCAACTGAAATTGAATAAAAAAAATTGGCGAATTACTTATTTGATATTTAACGACAGGGGTTGCACTAATTCCAGCACTTGCTGTGATAATTCACGCGAGCAGTCGTCACCAGACCCTCGAGAACACGCACGGGAGGGTCATCAATCTGTCATATTCCCAGGCCACTAAATTACCGGCGCAATGGCAACGACTCATCGATCGATTCTAAACTTCAGAATCAATTTGACATCCTAATTTTAATGACTCCTTGCTCACACACATCTCCCAACGGCATTACCACTTCGACTGGCTGTGCACGCGGTACCTCAGCCTCGGGGAATATTCCTCGGACTCTTGATTGGATAGAGTACGATAGGAAGTTTAGTCGACAGGTAATATTCCCAGGTGTGTGCTCAATCCACTTTTCGCCCCGTGACAATTTCCTATTTCCAAAGACTCCTCTCAACAACTTTCCTCCTCCAATAACGGACAACAAATAAATTAACGAATAAAAATTAAATGACAATCGCCAATAATGAATTATCCAATTTTTTTCAATTACATGAACAGTTTTGTATTTGCAAAATTTTTCTAAGACGGCTGTGACTGATTAGAGAAATTTTTAATTTAATTTCCGCTCGACAAAGTCCGGAGTTAAACAGTCGGACCTGGAGCTTTAATTTTTGGAGAGCTTCTTCCACTCGAGGAATAATTAATTGAAAAAAAATATATAACAAATTTCAACGCCCGATTGCCTCTGATAGTGTGAAATGGGGTGGTTAAAAAATTTTTATCACTGTTTTAGCCACCCGAGGGCAGCCCACGAGAGCCCAGAGTTTCGTGTTGGTCGTGGTACCCCCTTAAAGACCACTAGTTACTTTGAGAAAATTCCAAGCGTTCGCCACTGAACCACCAACTGTTGGCACGACTCACCTGTTGGCCTCGGCAGTACCTGACCGGGGCTTCGAGCGTGCGGATATCCTCGCTACCACCGAGAGAAACACAAATTACATCAACAAATTTCGTCGCGTATCGATTGAAACGATCGATTAATTTGGAATCAACTCGTCTCAGCGACAAAATTATTCGCATTAAACTCAGTTTCAAGTTACTTCAATTGGTGACAAGTTCTACTCAAACTTTATGTTATTTAATGATTATTCTTGTTGTTTTTGTTTCGCGGTGAATGGGAAGAAGACAGAAGTGACCGTAAAATACCTTTCGATTTCTTCAACCGACGCCCGCCGGAAGGTAGGTCGACTTCCGTGACAAAAGTTTTTTTTTTTCAGAATCCGGTCACGAGCCGGTATTTATTCTCCAACGACTCAAGTCGTTGGAGTAAGTTGTAAGTATTCGTGGGATTCGTCTCAATTTCATGGAGAAAAAGAGAAATTTCGAGGTGAGAATATTTGGGAATTTCGGGGATTGATGGAGTGGAGAGAAATTCCGGAAGTGAAATGGCAAAGGTTTTATTAATGAAGAGATTAATTGCAGGACTGAAAACCGTCTTCCGTTGATAAGGAAAACGGAATTGACGATTTTTTTACTCTCTACCAGAAAAAAAATTCTGTAAAACCAACTGGACCGCAAATAAATTCACACATTCCGTAATGAGCCGCGATATTTCGCCCCAAAACGGCGGAGATTCTTCACCAAACGACAACTAAAATAGAAATTACCATCCAGTGCCAAAAACAGTCGAAACATGTTTACACTGGGTTGCACAGAGTCGAGCTCTTCTTCACAGAACAACAGATGATCCTGGTACCTCTTATCTCAAACAGTCAGCAAAACCCACGATGTTTATCACCATAAAAAAGTCTACGTCATCACGAGATAAATTTAATTCGCTTGAGCAACCGAAAAATTTATTTTCTGCAATATCTTTCAGGGGATGTTTTGGATCTGCTAGAGATCTCCACATTAAAAAGATATTTTAATGATATTTGCCACAGCAAATTCTCCTGCATTCAATCCATCTTCTTTATTGAATTTACTGAATTTTTATTTCACCCATGACACAGGAAAAAAATAATTGAGGGGAGTAGAAATTATGTGAAAAAAAAAAATGAAATAAAATTCAGGATATTCTTTGGGGGAGTGTAAGAGAGTCGTGTACTGAACGCTGAGTTCCCACGGAATCTCACGATATAAAACCGTGGCGATGTTGCTCGGTTAGCTCTCGGTGAAGACAATATATCCTCCACATCCTCTTCTACCTCTTCCCTTTCTCATTGTCGTCACGACCAACGATAATGAATCGTATATTCTTATCTTTCTCTCGGTGAGAGAGGAATTGGAAGGTTTTCAGATTTCAGAATCAGGGGGTTATCTATTATTTAACTTGGCTGTAAGTCAAAGTTTTTGGTGGATGTGTGGGTTATACTGTCCGTGGCTGGAATTTATCGGATCTCTTATCATTTTTTTTTAATCCGATTCAGCGATTTAATAGTGGGACAGTGAGAGTGCAACAAAATGCTTTAGATTTTATTTTCTAATTATTGATTGAGAGAGGAAATGAGTGCGGATGACAAACAGAAGGTCTCAAGTATCATTTTATTTTCTGCTGGATATTTCAATTGAACCCCTCAAAGATGAATAATAAATGTGAATTTATCTCCTCCAAATTGTAATCAAACACAACAACTGAGGCAATTATTAGGAAAAAAAATCCGACTCTTTGAAGTGAAAAATGATTGGAATTCCCGGGGAATGCGAGTTATGGTATGACAGAATTTAATAAAAATCCACGAGGTAGAAATTCCTCTCGCCCCCGAGACCCGAGTGGACTCTCTCTGGTACGCCTCTGTGAGGCATGCAAATGCAAAACGCCTTGCGTCGCGTTGCAGTTGACTGACCTCCTGGTACGTTTCCTCAGGTTTTAAAACAGTGGCCAAGTACTTTACCCGGTGAAAAGCCCACGACCTCATCCAAACTATATCCCATATGTGCCGAACAATTCCCAATGCAGAGAAATATTTACCCGGAGTAAACAAGTCTACCTGTGAACCTGCATAAGACGCGGGAGATAAATAATGAGAGACTGATCGATCGATCTCTTTGCGTAATTTTTTTAGCTTTCCAATTTCCAAAGCCAAATAGCTCACAATATAAAATATCCCCCCAAATTTAAAAAGAGCAAACAATTTTGAATTACACTTGACTCTTTTGTCTCGGTCTACTATACATCGACAGTGGCATCGCAATTTCTAATCACGCGTTTTCACTTCTCGCGCTGTCAGCAGAATGCAAATACATGATGCGATAGAGGGGAAGAAAGAACAGGTCTCTTGAATATAATACCTCACGGATAAAAATAAATGAGGGTATTACATGCAAAGTTGTTTATTCTTCAATGTTCGGTGTCAGCTCCTGCCATAGAATCTTTTTTTTTTTCGCGTTAATCTATTCAATCGTTCGAGCTATAAACCACTAAACTTCATCCGCCGCTAAAATTCCGTCGATTAGGATTGCATTAAATGACCTTACCGTAAAATTTTATTTATCTTTTGTAATTAAGCTTTTAAAAAAGCAGATTTAGTTTTCAAAAAATTGCACCGGATAGAAAATACTTTCGTCTACTTTTTAAAAATATTCTTATTCGGGTGGAATTCTAATTCTTAAAAAGTCGGTTCTTCTATTTGCCGGCGTGACCGTCGCCCCCGGCGAGTTCCGTCATCATCGGGCGATCTTGCCATGACGAATTCTCGCGCTAAATTGTTGGCAACGGGAGGATTTAACTGAAGCCCATGACCCACTTGGTGAGTGTGGTAAAAGTCCACTATCCTGAAGTGTCTCGTGGGCGACATAATATCCTTCAGCTGTTTGCAGACAGTGAGATTGAGTGAATTTTGAAGACCGCAATTGGGAAGTGGTTAGTGGGGTTTAGTGGGGTTTCTAACAGTGTCAAATGTTCCCCTTCACTGTCTGTGAAATGTGAAATTCTTCCAATTTTTAAAGCCAATCTGAGTCTTAAAAATTAATTCAGCATTATCCCTATATACCTGAAATAATAATTCGCAGGAGCGAATTACATAATAATTCTCCAATGTGTTCCCCGCAAATTCCGCAACGAGTCTCATACGGAACCCCATAATGGACTATAAGTAAACAATTTCATAAATTCAACAAATGCGCCTCTCGCCCTGAAAATCCCCGATGTTCCATTAAACTTCTCCATAAACCCGGCGAAATAACTGTTACGACGAATCTAATCAAGCCCTCAACTCTCGGGAATAATCAATGCTGAAGCTGTAAAACCCACGTCCGGTTTAACTATCCCAAACGTGCAGCAGTGGTTATAACCGCAGTGTAAACTCGCGAGATTTTGCACTGAGTGTATTCCACTGGTGTATCCCAAGACTACCCCACTCGTCTCTCCGCTGCTGGTGCGTGCCAACGGCATACCACAGCGACTCGATCAGAGCGTCTCGCGGCTGTCCCTGTCGACGGTTCTTTCCTACCCGAAATTGACCTCAAATTTAATTTTAATCGACCTCGATCGATGATGAAAGGAATTATTTAAGAATTTTTGGCGATATAAAAATGCGAGCTAAAAAAAACTTGTGCACTCTCAGTGCACAAGAAAAAATTCCCCATCACATTGGCTACTCCGCCTCGAGATTTAAAGACACTCGGTAAAAGTTGAATTGACATGGAATATCGAATTTTCAATTAATTATCCCGGAGAACAAGAAACCCTGAAAAAATTATTTTCTTATATGGCCCCGCGTGGAAATGAAAGCAGTGTCCACTGCAGTTGACGTACGTTTAAGGACTTAAATAAACAAGTCAACGGGCCTATTGGCGCTGTACCAATAAGGCAACACCGGCCCAGGTCAATGCTTACTGGTTTTACCTTTCCATGACGTGAATCAGTAGTAAGTCATCGTTTCAAATTTTCGTCATCCTCTCCTTTCGAATCCCGCCGAATTGTTAAATATTCAATCTTTTTTTTCCCCCCGCCTAAACGTTAATAGATTGCACTCGATCCGCAATAAAACGATTTTTTCGTGGGTTCGCCCAGAGGGAAATAGAAAACTGTTGATATATCGATTCCGATAGATCAACTCGAGCGGATCGGGTGTCCGGCGTATCAATTTCATTGCAATGAATATGATACCTGGGAAAAGAGTAGAAGAGAATTGAGAAAAATTGGATTTTCTATACGGGTTGAGAGACGGTTTATGTTGTAAACGGATTATCGAGAGTACAGGGGAAATAGAAGATAACTGGAGCCAAAATTTATGGACGATTGATGGTTGCATTTTGAAAATATAAAATTTTATTTCAGTACTCGTAGAGAAGAATGCCTGCAATTTTTTTTGGCCCCTTCAATTCCCCAAAAACTAACAATATTTGTAAAATTACAGGTGCAGACCGGGTGGCCAAAAATAATGTGAAAAAATTCTCACCCGTCCATACGATGCGTGTAAACGGGCATCACCAGACTTACGGCTCGTGTCAGGAAATGGGTGAGTCCAGCAACAATTCTCAATAAGCCCCTCGTAACGAGAATTCATCGGCTTATTACGACATAATTCACAATAGCCCACAGGGCCCATCAAATTAATCGATATTTATCGCTCAGGATTTCTCAATTAAGATTAAAAAAAAAAAAAGGGTGCGCTCGTCGCACGCGCGTCTATTTTACCGTTGGGCGTAGGTTTAATTGCTCGCTTCAGTCGTGATTGTTACGCCAACAATGGAGATTACTGGTACCACTAATGGCATTAAAAGCCGGGCCTTTGTGTCCACCCAAGGATTCTAAATCCACGGGTCATCTCGTTTTCATTCCTTCCACAATGGCCAGTGGTTTGACGTGAAAAATACAATGAGAATGACAAGTGGAGATAACGATCCCGGAGGGGGGAGAGGGGGAGAGGGGGAGAGGGCGATCACAAGGTCGCACGGCAATTCAAGGACTTGCGGCCACTTTCTTTCCGAGCGACTGCATTATGCAAGACACTCAAGATAATGATGATCGTGATGAGGTGTGACGCTGGTTTAAGTTTTTATTTTTACGATCAAGGATTTTTTATTAATTTCAAGACTGTAGTTTATGAAGATTACACGGAGAAGACAATATAATTTTGCCAATCAAGTATTCTTCACTCACGAATTTTGAGATTTTACACAGAGAGAAATATTCAATAAAAATTACGGAATAATTTATGTAATCTGCTGGCCTGAATCATCTTCAGCCAATTTCTGTGGGAATTGAGAACGTCGTCGACTGCCTGAATAACTCAAACAACGCGAATCACGTCTACTTCTCAGTTTCCATTAAATCCCCCCTCCCGCAGCCGTCGAAAAATGGATCACGGATCGAATCCCATAATCATTATCTTCACATATCGCCACCGTACCGTGAAATACCCGTTCACTCTCGCGGACGGAGAATTATAATGTTCATTGTTCATCACATTCGAGGTAAAATGTCCGACCGAATGTTCTGCTCCGGAGGTGCACAAGAGCGTGTCACAACCCGGGGAAATGATCATTTGAGCGAGAGATGAGTGTAAAAAAAAAAGGTACAGGAGAAGAGAAAAAAAAATCAGTGAAGAGGGTTCGGATAGTGAGCGAGCAATTAGCGCAACCGTCCGCGTTAATGATGAGTCTCAGTCGATCGAGCTGCAGAGACGATTCCTTTCAGATAATTCTGGATATAACTTGGATTAATTGAATTTGTTTGACGCGAGAAAATTTTTTATTTAATTTTTACGACCTGCATTGGAAAATATTAAAAGCCCTCCCATTGATAAACTGAAAAAAATATTTTGGCACGGTTAATGTTCCAGTCTCCATGAGTTCATTATTGCATCGAATACCTTGAACATCTCGAATTACCCAAACGATTAATTAACAGACATTTTCATTGGGAAAATTCTGAACGAACCGCTTCAATAATTTTCGTCATTTTATGCATCTCTTCCGTAATTTTCTGGGCAGTTCTCGTTGCGTCAACCGCGTCCATCGATTCAATTTATAATTGCTCATTGTCGCGGTTGATGAGTAATTAACTGTGACCACTGGCTCACTGTAGGCGTGATTACCATTGAAAAGGTGGGGGGAAATATGGAGACACCAAAAATATCTTTATCCTCTCATGTGTTTTGGATAATCCCAGGTATTTTAGAAGGGGGCGACGGGGGGGGGGGGGGGGGCATCCGAATCGTTGCAAACGGCTGACACTATACGCTATGTGCATCGCTGTGGATTCACCCGCCCGCTCTCCCTCCTTCCACCCGCTCCCCAGCGAAGCGGAAATGGACGATCTGGGGGCCTTCCGTTTCAGGCGACTCCGGTGTGTGTGGTTCTGGGTGAATTGTATAAAGGGAAATGGAGGGATCATTATTGAGAATTATTGATTGCTGGGGTAGCTTGAGTTAACAACAACATCGAGACTCGTGGGAATATTTATCGAAAGTATCAGTGGATTAACTCATTTCAATCAACTTGCGATTTTTTTTTAACAGCCAAATTTATTTTTTTAATAAGAATGCCATTTCTTTTGCAATTAATTTTTTTCATGTAAAAACAGTGACAACACCCCATAAATTACCATTGTTTAATAATATTCATTTGTTAATTGAGGAGAATTAATTTTTGATTGCTTAAAAAAATCGTTGAAGAGTTTTTATATTTATTTTTTAATTTAATTCATACGAGATTAATTCTCTGCAATACCGATCGCTGATCTCGACAGTTTTCCCTACGTCCCCTCGAAAGTTAAATTCAATTTAATAATTAAGTTGAATTAAAAATTCGTAATATAACTAACTTGCAGGTGAGGATGAGAGAGAATTGTTCAGCGCAATTTATTTTTTTATTTTGGATTTAGTATTTTAGGAAATTTTGTCGGAATAGCTAAAGGGGCTTTCACAAATTTTTCTTCAGCTCATTTGCGCTCACGATTTCGTTGGACTATACAAATCGCTAAGTATTTATCAAATATATCATTCCATTAATTTTAAAATCGTTCTATTGACCCTATCCTCGTTAAATCAACAATATATTTAGTCAACTGTGTCATTGAAACTTGTGACATTAAAAAACAATTCCGTTTATTTATTCCAATAGATCAGATATATTTATATCTGAACATTTCTTTCGAATTTTTTGACGTCAGAAAAAAATAATAAAGAGTCAATTAACATTTGTAAAACCTAAATAAATAACAATAGCCCCAGTGATTGACCCGGCTATCTGTCAGAAATTCATCCCCATTTGTTATCCCTAAATAGCACCCTCACCTACATAATCTGCTCTATTTATTTATTCTCCAAATTAATTTAAATTAATTTCCCCCAAAAATAAATAATTGGAAGAATGATTTAAATGAATTGGTTTATAAACCAATTAATCCAAATACTCTACCCGTAGGGCGAAAAATTTGTTTAAAAAACCACAGTTTTATTGAAAAATTATCATTTACGTTCAATCGTCCCCATTTCCCGTGACAGCTGACCCCGCTATCTCTCAAAAATTCACCCACAATTTTTATCTCCAAATAACAGCGTCATCTCGACATTCTGGACTATACTACAGGCGTTATTGATCGTGTCTAAGCAGCTGGAGTCGGTGTGGCTCTGACAGTAGTGCTAGGGCTGCCACCGGGAAAACACACGTGCTCAATATTTTTTTTCTCCACATTTTCTCTTTCGTTTATTTCACGGTGTATCCTTCAAAGTGAGCAAAACGCGCCTTATTTTGCGCATTATATCGGCGCACCCTGGTTATGTTTCACTCGGCAATAGTGCGCACACAATATGGGACCGGTATTACTGCCAGGCGAATGTCAATCGCTGAGTTGCGAGCGGATTTGTTCATTGAGTGAAAATTGAAACAAAAGGAATTATTCGGGAGTGACAAGAGTGCTCCCTCAAATCTGCGGAAATTGTGAATAGGCTTTTGATTTTTTTTTATTCGTCAGTCTTTGAATGAACGCGGATTGACGAATTGATAGGCTTGTTGGGGAAATACAAGGGGACAGTTAATTTATTTTTGTGAATAAAAATAATGATTATGCTTAATAAAAGTCCATTCATTTTTACTCAAAATTAACGGGTCAATTATTTATTTATGTATTATGGACTAATGCAAAAAAAATCCGGCGATAGATGTGATATTGTTTCAAAATATTTTTAACCTCCTGCAGTCAAATAAATAACCGAAGTATTTTTTAAAATAATTTTTTTATAATTTTGTCATTTCTATTCGATGAATCAATCAACCCAATTACACCAACTGCTACCCCAGAGGAATGAAAAAAAAATAGTGGGCGTTAATGACCACGTGTAATTTGATCCCCATCACCGATCGCATCCGTTTATCTCGTTAAAATTACATTCTCCACGCCCTTCAATACAGGAGAGAGAGGAAAAAAAAAAGTCACGTAAAAAGCTCCGAAAAAAGCATCAAAGAATTTTGAAACTCGTAACGTCTCAGTTGCCGGATTAGTCGAACCGACTCCCGCCTTTTTCACCAGTTTTTTCTCTCGCTTTTTTTTTCTTCTGCTCGAGAATCAGTTCTCGCTGACGAGTTCACTGAGTCGCGCAGACACACGCGCTTACATAATACCCAGGCAGACTGCTACACACACACACATAGAAATATGTATCAATTCGATACGCGAATCCATCGACTCCCCCATTTTTCCATCTCGTAGCCGATGTATGTAGCATAACGCCTGATCGATCTCTCGACAGTTGCAGTGGGAGAAACAAAAATTACTTTTCAACGCGAGAAAAATTCAATTACCTCCCAACGATAACAGAATAATTCGATTAAAGGACGATAGATTTTTTTTGACTACACTGCAATTAAAATTGGCTTTGATAAGTATTTACTTCTCCCGAGACAGTGGCCACAGAGGCAAAACACTAGAAAAATCCTGCAGCCGTTCGCAATCAGGGGATAATTCAGTCATAGTCAGACAACGGCTTCTGAAACCGAGTCAGAGGCTCGTTCAGCGGAATATCTCGGGCTTAAGCTTATGAACTATTGAATAAATTTAGTCGACTGATTTTTTTTTAGAAATCACATTCTCTACGTGAATAAATTGAACTGGTTTTCGCTGATTCATTAAACAATTGCGCATGCCACCCTTGATTAAGTTGGCGAAAAAAAATTATCGCATTATTGAAGTGTAGATTGATAAGACTGATTAAACGAGGCGAGTGTGGACTGACTACAGAAGATGCATGTGATAATAAAAACTGAAACATCAACTTAACATCAACGAAAAAAATCATTGGAATTAATCGCCATGTCCACACCAGACACAATGCACAGAATCGACGAGGTCGAGGCGGCATGGCGTAAGTATTTGTTTTCACCTAAATGTCCCCATCTGTGGACAATTGTCGTACTCCTCCACTTCAAATTGAACTCGAAAGAAATGAAAATGACGAGGGGAGAAAACGATAACTTTGTCAAATGAGTTTTCCCCTTTTCTTTATTTTCAGATGCGTCTGCCCTTCGAGTACCGCGCGGTAGCCGGCCTCACATTAATTGTAATTAATTAATCAGTGGCAATTATTAACAAATGATAGATTGCCTCCCAAAAAAAAATTTTAAACGACATATTTAAAAAGCGAAAAAAACGAAAAACCTGAGGCAAATCGAGAGTAAAAAAATTTTGAGTGACGAAAAGCCTGACGTGTTGACAAAAATGATTCTCCATGTTCCTCCACCTCCGCCTAGCAAATACAGAATACCCAAAAGAGGTGTAAAAAGCAAATTTGCTTTGAACTCACGAGTGTTGAGAATTGCCACCGAGTGATGTGTTATTTATACTTCCAGCCGAGTACATAATTCCTCAAAAACATTTGGCGACACTCTAACGCATTTATCGTGCTTTAAAGATGATCTATGATGATCCAAGTATATCATAAATCAGTTCACTCGCATGGGGGTGGAGGGGAGTGACGAGTCATCCCAGGAATTCAGTGGATGGTAATTAATTACCATCTGCAGAAAGAAAGACACACACACACACACACACACACACAGACACAGGTAGAGCCATGGATGCCCACCTGGTGGCTCTTGCCCTCGGGAACATGCTCTCGACTTTTTAAATCTTCTTATCAAATTTTTTTTCCTACGAAACCGGTTCCCATCTCCTGGCACACCTCCGCCAACTGCCGGTAAAATCACACTGTTGTCATTCATTTGCGAATTCCTCGTCCTGAATTTCAGGGAAAAGAAAAAAAATTACGCGACTGAGAGACCTGGGGAGATTCTCCTCATTTTATGTTTTGCTGTTTTTTTTTATTGAGGATTAATGTGAAAAATCTATTGGTCCACTTGTGTTGCAGATGAGATGCTGGAATGTGAGACTGGATCTCTCCTTGGTAGAGTAGCGGACCTCGAGAGACAGTCCTTGGCACAGAGAGACGAGATTGTTTGTCTTCGTGCAACTTTGGCTGATGCACTGAGAAGAATTGCTCTATTGGAAGGTAGAGATAAGAGGGAAGATGAGAGGAGTGAGAGGAGAAATGAGAGACTCCCTTCATCACCGATGCGAAATGGCCATGTACCTCTGCGAAGTGAGTGAAAAATTTTTTAAAAGCAATTCATCTTTAGTTTTCCGATATTTGATTGAAGTTACCCAGAGGACAATACGAGAAAACCAGCAAACGGAGAGCTATAAGCTGTTAATTTTGTTAATTGTTAATTGTTAATTGTTAATTGTTAAGAGACTGTCAGATTACATTCAGTTGAGAAGTAGAGTAATCGTGCCAGATTGCGATATCACGTGAACAAATTCATCGAATCAAACAATCACTCGCCCTAAATATGGCAATTCGAATTATAACAAGTAGAATCAGGCTCACACGTGTTGCAAATTTTCCCCCCTTTCGTGGTATTTAAGCCACTGGGCATGTTCATACCTTGACTTCGCACAGCCGGAAACCTTACGAGGTCAACCCAGTTCGAGGCGAAAGTTCGTCACGATACGGAGATGATACTTTGTTGGATTGCAAACACGCGATGGTTAAGGTCGTTTTAAATCTTCATTTTTGCCCCATCTGGCTCTTCCCAGTGGAAAGAAAGCCAATGAGCAGTCATCCTAAATCACCCATTAATTCAGAAGTACAAAAAGCCTTAAATTAAGGCCACCGTATGTCTACAGTTGAGGTGTTGAATAAATTTCACCTGTAACTACAGCTTTGACAGCCTGAAATTTGGGAAAAAAAATAAATGAAGACCTTTACACCATTCGGAGGAAGATCTTCCGAAGTCTTAATTTAAGACTTGAAAAACTACTTAGACTCCCCTCGATTTCCAGGTGTACAAAATACGACGCAAAAGGACGTGAGGGTGAGGCAGACTAACGCGTCGTGCCTGAGGTCATCCCCTTCTTCGGGGTCTGCGCACGATGTTAGGGAGTCTATTGGGAGTCCCAGAAGACCAGTGAGCTATGCTGCACCATCACAATTACCACAAAGGTACAGTCTCTATGATGATAGTAAAACGTAGTTGAGAAGATTGACGAAATTGTTTGGAACAAATTGGAGAACTTTGATTTTTTTGGTCAAATGATAAAATATCAGCGGGTCTTCTCCTCTTGGAGATGTCAATTGGTACTCCGGGAGGAAAATAAATTACAGTACTCGTGAACATTTTGTAGATTTGATTGGAAATTATGGGCTCTGAGTGAAATCATTGAATATTGAGCTCTGGCAGCCACATTTTTCGAGGCAGGGCTGGATGACGTGCAGCCGAGCAATAGACACGCGCGTCAAGAGGAGGGGGACTCGTTTATTGCTCAGTTACACGTTACTTAAGAGTCTTAACTTAAGACGGCCTCTAAGAAACCTGACCCAGCGACGTAAAATTTCGTAAAACTGCAAAAAGATAACATCGTTGTTAAATAATTTCAACAAACGTTGACAAAATAATTAATCCCCCTGCAATTTCCAGACGATCGGTTCACTACCAGTCGACGGGTTCACTCCACTCGGACAGTCCAAGCAGCAGCAGTGTCTCACCAGTTCCTTCACCAAGTCCCCGAGCAACTCCTCTACCAGTGGCCAGGTAAATTCATCCCTCCCACCAGAACTATTTCTCATTCCATGTTTCCCCACTGATTTTTTTATTCTGAAGTCCCAAAAATTTTCAATAAAGACGTTCCAATAAATTTTTTTATTTAACCTTGAGCCAACAAAGCACTGAGCGATCACCTGATTTTCTCGAGTTTCCCCAGACAGTGAATAAGTCGCCTAATTGATTCTAATTAAATTCCCTCTCTCAGATCGCCAACAACAAGGACAAATGGGCCACCGCAGAGTAGTTTGAGACGCGCAAAACGCTGGTCGTCAACCGGTGACTTTACCCACTCACCTCAGTCACCCAGCAACAATTCCCAACTGGGCACGTCCAGGTAAGGAATCTCGTTGACACCACCTCGTCCTGCACATTTTGCCTGCAGCTCTCTCATCATTCATGACTGCATTGTATTATTTTTTTTTCCCCCAATTAACTGAGATCCCACAAGTTTATTATTTATTATCTACTTATATATTTTTTTATGATGCACCCGCATGCCTCTCGTTTTGTTTGCATTTGGCGTTTGTAGATTGTCAGCATCAACAAAGTCACTCTTCAACCTCTTCAAGCCCCCGGTTCTCAGCAACGTCAAGCACGGGTAAATAATTTCATTTGTGCCTTTCACTTTAGGTTAAATATATGGTACTACACTGTGTTTGTCAATATAAATGGAGCGCGAGGACTCGGTTTCGGTAACACTCGATGAATTCGCAATTATTTTCACTCATCGTAAATGATTTCGGCGATAATCCAAGTGTAGAGTGAGAGAGAAATTTTCATAATTGAGTGACGTCATTATTGGGGAATGATTCGCATTTCGGCGCTGATTCCATCGGAAGCAAATACGCATGATACAAATTAATAATAAAACCTAGAGCCTGTGCTGATAAATGATATTGAATTTTTATTCGAAATCTGCACGAATGTTGTAATGATTGCTTAATTGTCATGCAATTTTCACCCCCGCCACATCCATCAACTTTCCGAATTCTCGAATCCCTCAACCATATTCTCAATCCGTCTCTAATAACACATTTTTCCTGCGGAATTCTCGCGATATGAAATGATAATTTATTATTCCTCGGTTCGATGCCGAAGAAAGCGATGCGTTTCCTTCGTCGACGCAACACAACAATTCCGGATGTTTTCCTGGTTCTTCTGCACGAGTTTTCTCGGCTCGTTGGCTTGCAGCCAGCAATAACCAGTAAAAAAAAGTGAAGTCTTTTCCTTTTCAATTCCAATGAACAACGGAATGATATGCACCCGAAAATTTTTCCAACTTCAACATTCAGATGATGTCTATTACTGTAGGCTCTCGCAACTATGATTCACTCGATGTTTGTCAAAGAGAAAAAAAAAATGAAGTGGTCTCGGTGGTCGGCGTCAATGACGTTATTACATCGAGAGTGGGAATAGGGAACAGGCGAAAATTGTCTCTGGCAGTTACAGCTGTGTTCTCGGGAAGATAGCTTCAATATCGCTCCCAACGTAGCACTCCCGTCGGGCCAATATCAGTTGTAATCGTAAAGATAAAAAGTAATAGCCTGAGATATCGCGTAATTGCCGGTATGTTAATAAATTGAATTCCACGACGAAATAGGACAAGTGCCATTTGCATTAATGAATGAATGAACGAAACGATAAGCTTGAATAGCCGAAGAACTAGTTCGTCTCAAACAGATGATTAAGTATTTAACACATCAATTTAGCCTGGACAATTATAAACAATATTCACGAGTAATACGCGTTCTCGTATTTTTAAAGTCGTTTGAAAATCCGAACACCGGAAGTCACGCTCATTAGCTGGCCTTGGATTCTTGTCTGAGTTACGTTGGGAAAAGCTCATCGGACGTAGTCAATTGTTGTTAAGTCAACTTAATTTTTTTTAATCTAAGAAAGTTATTTAATTTTTAAATCCAACTTGAAATTTTTAAAGCCTTGGGGTGAGGTTTTGGAGCGAAGTAGAAGAGTTTGAGATAATGAATGGAAAATGTTTGAGACTATCAAATTGAGACATTAAAAAATTTGGACTCGAGTCATTGGAGAATGCCAACTCAAGTAAACACCTCAATTGAAGTTGTATTTTCCCCACTGCATGTGAAAAAAAAATCACTTTAATTATGACAAATGCAGTGAGTGACTTCAAAGGCATGTAAATATTTGTGGAGTTCCCCCGCACGTGCTCCATCCTCCCCAGAGAGACAAGAACAAGCGCACGAGGTGTTCCCTGTTTCCTTGATCTGATAATCAATTTTTTTTTTTCTAAAATGTAGCACAAGAGAAATGCAATACAACGAGTCCGAGGGAACGGTACGTATGTACCTCCGAGGTAGACCAGTGGTTCTATATGTGCCGACACCAGCTGTGGACACCTATGATCCACACAAGGTAAACACACCTCCTCAAAGCAAACTCAAATTGGATTGGGTGTACGGATACAGAGGCAGAGACTGCAGGAGTAATCTTCATCTCTTGCCAACCGGCGAAATTGTTTATTTCGTTGCCGCTGTCGTTGTCCTCTACAATATGGAGGAGCACAGTCAAAGGCATTACCTGGGGCACACCGATGATGTCAAATGGTAATACGATTACCAACTTCTTCCCATTGATCAAAGAGCCCAGTTGTTTGGAGTTTAACCGGGGTACTAATTAAATTATCACTTACAGTATGGCTATTCATCCGAATAAGATGGTCGTCGCCACTGGACAAATTGCGGGGACTGACAGGAGAGAAGCTATGGTTGGTATTTCGGATAGAAGATCTTCAGAGGAAATTTTATTTCAACCGGCAAAATTTTATTGATTATTTATCTCCGACTCGTGCGAAAGTGTCGGCTAGAATATTTTCCAAAGCTTGAGCTGAGTCTCTAAATAAACAAATTAATTTTTCCGCTGACTAAAAAAAATGTAATTCGTGAGAAAAATTGTGAAATTGATTAATTAGTCGGTTCACGTTCAACGAGTGCATTTCCGTAATTAAGAAAACATACTCAGCATTCATATCAATCTGTTAAACAAACAATTGGGAGCTTTCATTGCGCGTGAAAGTTTCACTGAATTCTATTTTAAAGTGTAATGAACTCAGTAGAAATTATGGAAATTAATAATTCCCCTGGACGGAATATTCATAAGATTCCAGTGGAGTAGAGGTTGGATTCATTGTATAAATGACAGAAATTTATTGATAAGCGTAGGAGTCATTGGGCTTCCATTCGCGTAGTTCTATCGATTGTGTAATCGATATTATTATACCGAGTTAATTGACCATGACGCCTCCAGACGCATTTGGAGAAATTAAGGAAGCCTTAAATTCCAATCTCTGTCATATTAAATTTCAATTTACCATTCAATTTGAATGGGAATAAACTTCACTGCGGTCTTATAAATTTTGTCGAGTCGAGAAGTCAAGAACCTTCTAAAATCAGCCGGATATTTTTCCCAACAGCCTCACATAAGAATATGGAATGCTGTGAGCCTGGCAACTCTCACGATAATCGGAAGTGGTGATTTTGATGGTTCAATCTGCTGTCTGTCATTTTCAAAAGCCGATGGTGGCAGTTATTTGTGCGCAATTGACGAGACATCAGATCACAATATCTCAATTTGGGATTGGCAGAAGGGCGAGCGCGGTACGAAGGTGACCGAGACTAAGGTAAATATTTATTGTCTCTCATTGATTTTTCAACCTGCTATTCCTCCCAGCTATTCCATCAACTGTTCCATATATTAACGAAAAGATAAAAAACAAAACAGCCGTTACCAAGAGATCTTCCTGACACCTGAGGCACAAATTTCTCAACGGAAATATCGTAACCACCATTGGAAAATCAATGCAACAATTGTTTTTGAAGTAATCCACAGTCACTTCAAAGAATCAGCGAAATAGCGATAGAAATCAGGAACTGTTACAATGTTACGGTCACGCGCCATAAGCCACCAGTGACAACATCTAAAATAGTCGGCCCAATGGCTTTTACGAGCAATTATGGGCCACCGTTTTCCCCCTGTCCGTATGATACCGGATTTTCCCGATTACTATTCCGCCTGTTTTCTTTTTTTCTTTTTTTTTTTTTCAACTCCTCTACCATTGAAATTACAGTGCTCAGTGGATACGGTCGTCTGCGCCGAATGGCATCCACTGGAACGCAACCAGATTGTCTCCTGCGGCAAGGGACATGTGTCGTTTTGGTCGCTCGACAATGGTGGAATGCTTTACAAACGTATGGGGGTATTCGAGAGCAGAGAGAAGCCCAGATATGTGACTTGCGTGGCGTTTAACCAAAATGGAGATATACTTACGGGTGATAGTAATGGGAATATCATCGTTTGGGCGAGAGGTGAGGACATGGGAGAATCAAGTGGGTATGAATTATTCAGGCATGGGTGCAGTCTATTGTCGGGGGAGGGAGAATGTGCTTTGGTTGATTGGAGAGATTTATTTGAATCGAGATTGGGGGAATTCCGCCGGAGGCAATTGCCGAATGGAATTTTAATTAATGATATAAAAATGGGAAAAATTATAGAGAAATTATTTACGATCCAGGTACAAATACGATAGCCCGGCTAGTTAGAAATCTCCACGAAGGCTCAATCTTCTCAATTTGCGTCCTAAAAAATGGCAATGTAGTGACTGGAGGTGGTAAAGACGGGAGAATTCTCTATTTCGATGGCTCCCTGAATTCCACTGGGGAGGGAGCGCAAATTGAGGACCACTTCGGAGGGATTCGAACGGTCTCTGAGGGAAGAGGATCGCAATTGTTGATTGGAACAACCAGAAATTGTATTTTGGTTGGCGATATTGAGATGGGATTTTGTCCTGCTATGCTGGGACACACCGAAGAGGTCTGGGGACTCGCTGCACACCCAACACTTCCTCAATTCGCTACTTCGGGGCACGACAGACTGTTACAAATGTGGGACAGTCTCAGTCACTCTGTTGTGTGGAGCAAAGACATTGGGGTACGATTCCTGCGATCTTATAATTTCAATATTCTTGGTTATAATGTTTTGGGATGGAAATGAGAATTAGGAAAAATTAATTTCTCGATTTAGGAACAAGCTCAGAGTGTCTGTTTTTCACCTGATGGTGGTGTCGTGGTCGTCGGATGTGTCTCCGGGAAATGGCTAGTGATCGACAGTGCATCGAGGGAATTCTATACTCAACATACTGATGGCTCTGAAGCTCTTCAGGTAGAAATCAATTTAGAATTAAATAAGTAAAATATTTCAAGAGCTAAAGATCCTAAATTGAAAAAGAAAAATTAATTTGGCTATGATTATAGTGAAATAGAATGTCCCACTTACTGCAAATAATTAATTTTCTCAGCCATGTTTACTACGAACTCAACTGAATTATTTTAATAATAATTGAACTATGATTGCTCCCAGGTTGTTAGATTCTCCCCTGACGGAACCTTACTCGCCCTGGGATCCCGGGACAATCACATTTACATTTACCAAGTGAATGAGGATGCCAGAAAGTACAGTCGTGTCGGCAGATGCATGGTAAGTAGATCTTACCTCCCCAAAAGCCTTCAATCCTTGCAAAAAAAATTTAAGGATGTTTACTCCCTTCTAAAAAAATTCTCTCACTCCCATTCTTGTTCTCATTCCTCCCATAATCAAGGGGAATTACTATCAGTAACTTTGCCAAAATGAAATTGTTTCGTTCATTTTATAATTGTGGAGAAAGGTAAATTTGTCTAACAGTCGAAAGAAAAGAAAGTCAAGTGCTTGCGATTATTAATAAACATCCCCAAAGTGAGACAATCCTGATAGTTAGTAAATCTGCTAATTTCCTTGTAATTTGTAGCCAAAGAGGATACGACGGGCTCGTGTAAGATAAATCACTTATAGTGGATAAATTACATGCACCTCAATGCTCTCAAATTCTAGAAAAGCTGGGGTAAAATGGGATTTCAATAGGTTTATATTTAGAGTAAAGGCTCTCAAACGAATTCAGTTTTACTATAAAAT
This sequence comes from Psyttalia concolor, assembly GCA_030522845.1. NCBI lineage: Eukaryota > Metazoa > Arthropoda > Insecta > Hymenoptera > Braconidae > Psyttalia > Psyttalia concolor. Next base: position 49,722 of record JAPYZM010000277.1, read on the forward strand.
TCCTAAGGTTATGGCGACTTTAATATTCACTCTGCCCATTTCACCCCAATTTTAGTTTATATTTTATAAACCTGAATACCAGAGTATTATAAGTATTCACATTTTATTTCTTAAAATTTTTCATGAATTGAAATAAAGTTAAACCTGCCATAACTTATAAATCATAAAATTGTCAAGTTCGTGGGCATCCTATGATTTATTCGTCAATTGCCGAGTTCCTGCACGTTTTAGGGTGCTAGACACTAGACACAAATGCAAAAGCTTTTATCAATTAAGAATTAAAGATTATAAAGTAGTCTACGCCATTTTAAACGAGTGATTTCCCTTTTTTTCTAGGGACACTCCAGTTTTATAACTCATCTGGATTGGTCTGTCGATGGACAGTATCTGAGGAGTAACAGTGGAGATTACGAATTATTATACTGTGAGTTGAATTAACTTAAGACCTGAATTAATTATATCCGCAAACTAAACATATTCAGAAGCGATTAAATTCCGGAATAACTGATCATTAAATAAGCCAAGACGATCTTGTTAAGAGAATTACTAATGGAGATTATTGGTTACGATAATAGGGAATGCAGGGGTCTGCAGACAAATTCCCCAATCCTCTACATTACGAGACGTCGATTGGGCGACCCATACTTGTGTGATATCATACGAGACGATCGGTATATGGCCAGAAGGAGCCGACGGTACCGACGTCAATAACTGCGCTAGAAGTGGAGATGGAAAGCTCTTAGCTACTGGAGATGACTTTGGAAAAGTGAGACTGTTCAGTCATCCTGCTTGCCAGCCGAAGGTAATAATACCACGATAGTTTTTCAAATAAAATGAAAGTAATTTATTTACTTATTACGAAGTGGAAAGAACGGATCATTGTTCATCAAGTTCATCTTCACTAAAAATTAATAAAAGACCGGATTTAATTAATAAAAAAATTCACTTCACCGAAACTAGTTGAATATCCTTAATTACAGCAATTCAAGAAAATTTACTACTTAATATCTTTCCAGTCATTATCACACGCCTACGGTGGCCACTCCAGTCACGTAACAAATGTATCATTCCTGCAAGACGATACGCGTCTGGTATCAGCAGGTGGTGCTGATACCAGTGTTCTTCAATGGATCGTCAACTAATCATTCGATAGATAAAAACAAAAATAAACCAAAAGTGAAGAATCCTAAGAAAATAAAAAAAGCAGAGGAGAACAAAGGTCCTCAAATTTATCGAGAAAATAACTCGACAAGTTAAATTTAAAGAATGAGAAAATTTGGAAAAACGAGAGGATAATGAGAGCGAAACTGAAAGATGAAAACTGCTGTTGTAACCGCGATACCGTCCATGTGAAAGTGCGAATATAAAACAGTGTCAATTTATTTTCTACGTACTTACATATTCTCGTGGATTATCAGCCCTCCAAACCCGAAAAAAGCCAGAATATTCATACAACTTTTATGATTATTTCTAAACATCTCAGCGCAAATTAAGAGTTAAGTAGATAATACTTGAGTGTGCTCTATACGACATAATTGTTTGATATTTTCCATGTGAAAATTGTGTCTTTATTGACGTTAACGGGTGTAAATAATGCTATAAGTATGTTTGTAATACTTTATGATTAACGGATTCCTACGTCATAATATTATTATTATCTATTTTCTACCTAATCTTTCTCTAAGTATTTTTTTTCTTTTCGGTATTAAAATGCTCTACCAAAGTTCAATTGAACAGTCCACGATATATATATATATTTTTTTTTCAAAATCCATCGCCGTGTAAGATAATGGAAAATATGAGGATACGTATGAATTTTGAACACTTTTTATTTATCTTTGGGGTATGATGGGGGTTAGACATTAATTCAGTTGTGAAGTGGTTTCAGGAATTTTGGAAATGTCACGAGAGGCATTAATTTCGAGATTTCTTGAATATTCCTCCCAGTAATTGAATTATTATTCAAAGACCGACAGATTTCTTTTTCCAAAACCCCTTATGCACAAAATAGGTTTATATTTACGTCAACAAAATGAGGGAAAATTCCGGTGACATTTCGCCACTTCGCCGCTGAATTAAAAATCGTTATAAGAGGAATGTTCTGTAATTTTGATGAAAACACAAGTGCAACTGATGTAAGTGAGAATCGAGAGAGAAGAAATAATAAAGAGTTGAGAAAAACTAAAAGTGGAAGCTCCTGTTTATTTATACTCCCCCGAGATATCCCTTTCCCATTTCCTCGAAATAAGGGCACGACTCGAGGCATTTCGGTAGCTTTTTGTCCTTTGATCTCAAAAATTAATGAAAAAAAAAATGACGATGAGACGGTAATGAAAGCTGACACATCCGGCAGTTAAATCTCATGGGTGGGCGGGTTGTTTCCGAGGCGACGTTTAGGGAGAACGATTTGACAATCAGAGCATGAACCTCAGTGAAATGCTGGCGGGTACAATTATATTGCAGAATTATTGCCTTATCAAATGAAAAAAAGGGAAAATGCCCATGGCATGCTAGTGAGTACTGGAGAATAAATCAAATTGCAATAAACAAATTAATTTCCCCAGTTTCTAAGTGACGGAATAATTTTTATACTAACAAAAATGCTAATAAATTTCTTAATATCGACAAGACGTGACATAAATACTAGAGTTTATTGATGCTCGTGGCTTTTATTGATGTGTAACCACAGGAAATACAAAAACATTATGAATTTATTTTCTGTCTCAATTGAAGGGAAAGTGGAAAAATAATATTATCCTGTTTTATAAATATATAAAAAATGAAAAATATCAAGTGCTTTGAAATTGAAATGATAAAACTTGTGTTATCAACGTAATTTTTAAACGACATCGTTGGATTTTAAAAAATTATTCCCACAGAATAAATCGACAGAATTTTTCAAGATCGTGAAAAGCTCAACAACTAATTAATTTCCCCCCAGCACGCACGTAGTCGCCATGTTCCCTGGGAAGCGACAGAAAAAACGGCTAAACAAATAAAAAGATTGCCGACAGCTACCGGATGTGAGTGTTTTACGCTATGGATTTCCTCGCATGAATAGAAAATGAAGAATCAAAGTATCGGACGGCAGTTAGCCATCGTACCATCGATACCACTCTCAAATAAAATTATTGTCGACGAGGGGACGCGGTGAGAGGGGGGCGGGAGAGACAGAAGGAGGTGGAGACGACGCTGGGACTCATTCATGTAATCTTGCGACACACTCGGGCCTTCGTTACACGCTCGATTACATAAAAGCATCTACCGTGTCTCACATGGACACGTGGACTAACACACGAGTCGGCACTCGATCGCAGTTACAACTTCTCGATTAACAGAGCTCAACGGTTGGATTTCATACAGCCGATGGCATTCCGTGTGTTGGCCCGTCGTCGTCGTCCTCCTCGTCCTGCTCGTCGTCGTCGTCGTCGCACTCCGAGTGGCTGACTACTGGGTGCGATGGGGCGCGCGGAAGTAGGACACCACTTTCCCTCAGTTGACTTTAACGTTCTCGCTTTGTTGGCTCATTGTTGATCTTGCACTCTTTTTTTTTTCGTATTCGATGTAATTTAATGCCAGATGCTCGGGAGGATGCTACGACAATTTTCACGGGACATTTCTCCCCCATTTTGCCGGTGAAAGCGAGAGTCCAGATCGGGAAGCTGCATTCTTGACAATATATTGTTAGAAAAAAAAATTACATTTTGTGGACAATTCACCACCAATTTTCAAAATGGCGACACTTGAATTCTGTCTCTCTATTCGCCAGGAATAATTGATGCATTAGACACAATTTTCAACACAATTTTTTTTTTTCATACGAAAATGAAAGTTTTATTGTAGTCAGTCTGGAAAGTGAAACAACGGAGATTTCACTTTTTTGACCGTCGATTTAATTTTTATTCATTTTAATACTTTTTACGCCGTCATTATTTCCTCCTCCAGGCTATCTTTTGTCCAGATTAGAGAGGTCTATTTTTATGATGATGAGGATAGCCATTCCCTCGATGATTTGTATAAGTAATTACTGAGAGTTCTGATGAGATGCGAGAGTGAAGATTCGATCTATGAAGTCTTTGGAAAAAAAAAACTCAAGGGTTTTTTGTGCTATTGCGGTTCCGGCTGATTCGACTCGCACTTCGCTCGGTTGATCGATGAGGTTGTTCTCTCAGCTGATGAAACCAAGTCTTGTTATACGAGAAAAAAATCTCTAAATAGATTTCTAGAAGAGGAAATTGTAGCGAAATTTCCTAAATGAAAAATTATTGCCGAAAAATCGTTAAAAAATCATCATTTCTTTCCCGCGATTCCCCCTCAATTTTCTCTATTTAATTCTAATCAACCTCATTAAAAAATCATCAAGAGGAATGACATGAGACCGCCGAACAACCAAAATAGGCGACAAAGTTAATGAAAATATACCAACTGCACAAAAAAAACAACCAAAACTTCACAACAGAGGAAAAAAAATATGTTTTCAGGTTGAATTCAACCTTCATCCACTCAGGTGATTGATGATGAATAATACCCCGATGATGAGGTATTAAAAAGTCCCTCTTATGTTTTCTCCCCAAGCGCGACGTCCTCTCCATCCCCACTCGGTAAAAAATTAAACGTCACTTGTATTTTACCTCTCGAATAACAAATTTTCCATTCAATCAAGAATTCTTTCACGTTTCAGTGCACGATCTGCCGCGTTGAAATCACTCTCTAGAGTGCAGCAACCTTGCACCGCCTGACCTTTTCCATGTGTGTCCCGATGTCTTTCTATTCACCTCCAATCACTTCAGAGAGAGAGAGAGAGAGAGAGAGAGCGAGCGAGCGAGCGAGAGAAAAAAAACCGCCCACTCGAGAGAGTAAAACGAGTGAAAAAAGGGGTAAATAAATAAAAGAAAAATCTCCCGTATTTTCCATACGAAAGAAGTGGTATAAAAAAGTATCGGTTGCATCTCAAAGACAAGAGATATATTCTTTTCATCAGGAGTGGAGAGGAGAAAAAAAATTGGGGGACAAGTTGAGAATGCAAGGAGTCAAGATACTCCAGTGAAAAATAGAGAAAAATTGTAAAGAAACCGCACCAGAGCGTATTCGGCCCCGAATCAAGGGACCAGACAGACCGGTCTCTCTCCCCTCCCCTCCCCTCCTGGCCGCGCTCTGCCCCCCTCGTACTCTGTACCCTAACCCCCAAACCGGGATGCACTCAATTTTTTTATTCCCTCTTTCTCGGTCCGGGATTTTTTACGGTTGTAGCGTCTTCTTTTTTTTTTCTTTTTTTTTCGAACGAGACGGAACATCCCTGTGCCCTTTACGCCTTCTCGCAGGTGTCCCGGACCGTGTCCAAGCGGGAGTGCATCCCGTGAAGCTCAAAAAGCCGAGTAATAACTCGTAGATGGGAAGCCATCCAAAGTTAGATAGGGGGAATTTTGGGAGGAGCTATCTGGATGTTATTTGTCTCCTGACCTTTACAATTTCTCGTGCGGTAGCCCGTCAGGTGATTTTACGAGTAAAAAAATTCTGTAGAATGTTTTTTTTTTATGGGAGGGTTTTTTTTTTCCTACGAGAGGCTTCTAGAGAAATTCAAGATTTTCTATGAATCTGTTGATTTAATAATTCAATATAAAAAGGACGAAATAAAGAATGTAAAATGAGAGCCAAGAAATCCTTTGAAAAATGAGGGCCTGGATGAAATGATTTGAAATTGAATAGTTGCATTCTACAGGTGGATGAATAATTTACAAACATTGCTGATTATTTTTTATCACTAAAAATAAAAATCAATGATTCAAATATTCTCAAGAGATCCTCCACATACAAGGGCTGCCAGGTATTGAGGCACGTATGCACCTAGACGGCTGGAATACGTAAAGAGTCGCATTGTTGCACGGTTCATCAATGTAGTATTGTCTTAGGAATGTCAACGCGTTACCTGTCTACTAAACGAGACTTTATCTCCACTCTTCCTACTATTTCTTCTACTTTTTTTCCCCTCCCTCTCATCTGCTTGCTCAGTCGAGTCAATTGCCCATCGATTTACCGCCGCTCGTGGCTTACCTCACAATATCCAACGGTCTATTCCTCTGTGCATTCTAAAATGTCGGGAGAAGCGGCCAGAGATTTTTTTTGAACGCGAATTTCCAATTTTTCAAGGCCCCGTGGATTTATATATTTTTAAACGAGCGACGCGCACGAAGCAGAGCGGTTAAAACAAATCAGAGGAAAAACCGACCAGTAGACAAACGAATGAAAAAATCAGGTCATAAAAGACTCCTTTGACGCCTGCCAAAGCTAAAAATCTAATGCTTCAAAAGTATACAGATCAGCGGACAAAAGTCGTCAATTAATTCGAAATTACAAAAAAGATCCCCTACCTGAGGAGAAATCCCCCCCACCAGACAATCTTTCACCTGCGATTACGTGGAATCGATTGTCCACCAATTGCTTCTCCCCGTTTTGTTTTCAAACGCTTTTGAACGATTTTTTATATTTATCATCAACAATACGGAAGTAACTTCCGGCCTGTCACGCAACACTTCCTTCCGGCTGGAATGATTGACAATGGTGACATGGAGCGTGGATAATTCAGAGTTGATCTATTTGGAGGTTGGAATTCATCAGTAGGCCAAGACATTGTCCAGAAAAGATGGATTTAGATCAAATGAGATTCAAGA